>JARQOD010004765.1:0-52469 GCA_033576555.1 Oophaga sylvatica
GATGTTTTGAATTATGTCACTTCATGTGAGGTCTGTGCAAGATGCAAAACACCTCGCTCCTCACCAACTGGTCTGTTACAGCCTCTTCCCACCCCGTCCCGCCCGTGGGGATCCATTTCTATGGACTTCATTGTGGAGTTACCAACCTCTCAGGGGAAGAACACCATTCTAGTGGTGGTTGACCGTCTAACAAAGGCAGCTCATTTTATCCCTTGTGTCGGCTTACCCACTGCAAAACAGACATCAGATTTGATGATTAAAGATGTGTTTCACTTACATGGAGTACCGGATGAGGTTATTTCGGATCGAGGGGTGCAATTCACTTCTATGTTTTGGCAAAATTTCTGTGCAGCATTGGACATTAAAGTAAACCTTTCTTCTGCTTTTCATCCCCAGACTAATGGACAGACCGAACGAACCAATCAAACCCTGGAGCAGTATCTCCGCTGCTTTATCTGCCACCTACAGGATGATTGGGTGGATCTACTTCCATTAGCTGAGTTCTCGTATAACAACTCTGAGTGCCTCCACTAAACAGTCTCCTTTTTACTCTAATCTAGGTTATCATCCTAACATTCTACCACGATTTCCCATAGAAACGCCTTTACCAGCAGTGGCTGAAAGAATCACGTCTTTACAGAAGAATATGGATCTTCTAAAGGAAAATCTGGAATCGGCTCAAGAAAGGTACAAGAAAGCAGCAGATAAATTTCGTAAACCTGCACCAGCTTTCAAGGTAGGAGACTTGGTCTGGCTGTCAACCAGAAATCTTAAGTTAATGATTCCATCGTCTAAGTTGGGACATAAGTACATTGGACCCTATAAAATCAGTAAAATTATAAGTGCCGTTGCTTGTCGTCTTCAACTGCCCAGAACTATGAGAATCCACCCTGTCTTTCATGTATCCCTACTAAAGACTGCGACACCCAATACGTTTCCTGGACGTTCCTCTCCTTGCCCTGACCCAGTGCTAGTCGATGGTCAGGAAGAATTTGTGGTGGAAAGGATTTTAGATTCCAGGTTGTATAGAAATCAGTTACAATATCTGATTAAATGGCAGGGCTACCCAGTGGAGGACAACTCATGGGAACCGGTCAATAACGTTAATGCTCCTCGCTTGCTCCGTCAGTTTCATCAGAGGTACCCACACAAGCCTGGTCTGAGGTCATCCGGAGGTTGTCCTTAAGGGGGAGTAATGTAAGGTTCTATGTATATATTCCTGAAACTCAGTTTGTTCGTCAGCCATTTTACTTTCTGTCTTGCTGCAGCTATCTTGCCCTCAGTCAAAATGGAGTTTCCAGCTTGCATGTTCCCGCCCTGATTCTCTCCTTGCTTCTTAAGCAGCCACAGCTGAGCAATCAGTGCTTCAGAATCTAGCCTGCAGTGAACCTGTGACTTGACTCCTGTAAGCCTTGGACCTTGTACTCCAGCTATTCCTACTGAGGAACTCTGAAGCACTTGTGGACTCTGAACCCTGCTCTTTGAAAGACCCACGTTTGCATGGACTTACGGTAACAGAGAAGAAGATCCTGAATCTGTATTGGAGAGTGATTGCTGAGCTTGGATTACTCTGGCCTGCTGTGTCTCCTGTTTCTGTGTCTGCAAACTGTGTGACTATTTCTGCCAACTTGTATGAAGTAATACAGGACTTTTCTATATCAAACCTGTGTCTCATGTATTTTCATCGCACCCAAGCACAAGACGCTATATGAACTGTACTACATACATTACATAACCATTCGATGACCAGGTGTTGGGCAAAGCTGAAAATTAGACTCCTCAGAGAAGATTACCTTACTCCAGTCCTCTATGGTCCAATCCTTATGGTCTTTGGCAAACTTCAGCCTCGCTCTCCTTTGCTTCTCATTGATGAAAGGCTTTTTTCTAGCTTTACATGACTTGAGCCCTGCCTCTAGGAGCCTGTTACGAACTGTTCTTGCCATGCACTTCACCCCAGCTGCCATTTGTCATTCCTTTTGTAGGTCACTTGATGTCATCCTGCAGTTGCTGAGTGACATTGGAATAAGATGACGGTCATCCCGGTCAGTGGAGAGTCGTTTCGCCCTCTGCCGGTCTGTAGCTTTGTTGTCCCCAATGTTTGCTGCTTGACCTTGTTATTGTGAAAGTCTTAGTTGCTGGACAGTCCCCCAAAACGTGTACCGCTGCTCCCTTGGCAGGGCTGTCTGTTATGTTTCGGTAGCTGAGGAGTGCAGGTAAAAAAGGCAATACACCAGAGCAGTTGGAATCTATGAGATTGCAGTACCCTGACTAACCACCACAACTAGAGGCAGCCGTGGAGCGTTCCTACGTTGGTCCTAGACGCCTCGTCACAGCCTGAGAAACTAACTACACCTAAAGATAGAAATAGGAAAGCTATCTGCCCCGGAGCAGAACCCCAAAGATAACAGAAAGCCCCCAAACATGTAATGGCGGTTAGACAAGAGGAAATACTGACACAGAAAGAAAATAGTATGAGCAAACGCTGGGGCCCAAACTATCTAAATAGAAAAGGATAGGAAGGGTACTTACTGCAATCCCAGAAAACCCTGAAAAGCACCAACTCTACTAATTTCAAAATCACCTGAGATCACACGACCTCTACCACCTAAATTAGTTCTCTGGTGTAACAAAATAAAAACAGCAGCCACTGAAAAAACTGGAAAAAGCAAAAGAACAAAACTCAGTGGCTGAACTAAACTGAGAGGGCAGAAGCCCGCGGAGGGGACCCTGAAGGCCCCTACAGAAGTGCAGGACAAAATGCAAAAATCAAGCGCAAACACAAAAGAAGCAAAAGTCTTATCTGTAAGCAGGAGATGCAGACACGACACAGCAGGCTACAAGGGAAACTGGAATGAAGGATTCAGACCAGAACAATTGATCACCGGCAACCCTGATGGAAAAATGACTCCCTTATATAAGACCAGTCAGTAACACCTGATTCCCAGTCCTCACAATCTTCACTAGCACCGCTTGTAACCACCAGAGGGAGCCTCTGCTCAGAACTCATCTCAAACCCATTCACAACAGTACCCCCCCCTTGAGGAGGGGTCACCGAACCCTCATTTGAGCAACCAGGTCGGTTAGGATGAGTTCTATGATACGCACGGATAAGTCTCCTAGCATGGATGTCCGAAGCAAACACCCAAGAATTGTCTTCCTGACCATAACCTCTCCATTTAACCAAATACTGGAGTTTCCGTCTAGAAAAACGAGAATCCAATATTTCTCAACCACATACTCCAGATTGCCCTCAACCAAAACAGGGTCAGGAGGCACAGCAGCAGGAACCACTGGCTCAACAAACCTCTTCAACAAGGACTTGTGGAACACGTTATGGATCTTAAATGTCCCTGGAAGAAGCAAACGAAAAGAAACAGGATTAATAATCTCCATGATCTTATAAGGTCCAATGAACCTAGGCTTAAATTTAGGAGATGCTACTCTCATAGGAATATTCTTTGAGGACAACCAGACCAAGTCCCCCACTTTAAACCGAGGACCATCAGTCCTATGCCGGTTAGCAAACCGCTGGGCCTACTCCTGAGAGAGGGACAACCTCTCCACTACCTGGTCCCAAATCTGTTGCATACGCTCCACAACAGAGTCAACACCTGGACAGACAGAAGCCTCCGTCTGTCCTGAAGAAAATCGAGGGTGAAACCCAGAATTACAGAAAAACGGAGACATCAAAGTGTCAGAGCTAGCCCTATTATTAAGAGCAAACTCAGCCAAAGGCAAAAAAGAGACCCAGTCATCCTGATCAGCAGACACAAAGCATCTTAGATAAGTCTCCAATGTCTGGTTTGTTCTCTCAGTTTGACCATTGGTCTGAGGATGAAATGCCGAGGAGAAAGACAATTGAACACCCAGTTTAGAACAAAAAGTCCTCCAAAATCTGGAAACAAACTGGACTCCTCTGTCAGACACAATGTTCTCAGGAATGCCGTGTAAACGAACCACGTGCTGAAGGAACAACGGCACCAATTCAGAGGAGGAAGGCAACTTAGGTAATGGCACAAGATGTATCATTTTGGAAAACCTATCACAAATTACCCAGATGGTGGTCATTCTCTGAGAAACAGGAAGATCGGAAATGAAATCCATAGAGATATGGGTCCATGGTCTCTTGGGCACAGGCAATGGCATCAACAAACCACTAGAGCGAGAGCAAGGCTTGGAGCGAGAGCAAGTCCCGCAGGACTGCACAAATTCCCTGACATCACGAGACAAGGTAGGCCACCAAAAGGACCGACTAACCAAGTCTCTGGTACCAAAAATTCCGGGATGCCCAGCCAATGCGGAACAATGAATCTCAGACATCACACTCTTTTTCCATTGGTCCGGGACAAACAATTTTCCAACAGGGCAGCGCTCGGGCCTATCCTCCTGACACCCCTCCAGAGCAAGTCTCAAATTGGGCGAGATGGCGGAAAGAACTACACCCTCTTTCAAAATAACAGAAGGATCAGATAACTCAGGAGAGTCCGCAAGGAAACTCCTCGAGAGGGCATCCGCCTTAACATTCTTAGTGCCAGGAAGAAAGGAAACCACAAAATTAAAACGTGTGAAAAACAAGGCCCACCTGGCCTGTCTAGGATTGAGTCGCTTGGCAGATTCCAGATAGACCAGATTCTTATGGTCCGTAAGGACCACCACCTGATGTTTGGCTCCCTCCAGCCAATGTCTCCACTCTTCAAAAGCCCACTTCATGGCCAATAACTCCCGATTACCTACGTCATAATTACGTTCAGTAGGAGAAAATTTTCGAGAGAAAAAGGCACAAGGGTTACTTTTAGAGGTCTCTGGATCTTTTTGGGACAAAACGGCACCTGCCCCAATTTCAGAGGCATCAACCTCCACCTGAAATGGCAGAGAAACATCAGGCTGCCATAGAACAGGAGCAGAAGTGAATCTCTGCTTAAGTTCCTGAAATGCAGAGACTGCCTCAGGAGGCCAATTCACCACATCAGAACCCTTTCTGGTCAAATCAGTTAATGGTTTAACAATAACCGAGAAATTACCAATAAATTTACGATAAAAATTGGCAAAACCCAAAAATCTCTGAAGAGCCTTTAATGAAGTAGGTTGGACCCAATCACAGATGGCCTGAACCTTGACCGGGTCCATTTCAATAACAGATGGGGACAAAATGAATCCCAGAAATGAGATCCTCTGTACGCCAAAAAGACACTTTGATCCCTTCACATACAGAGCATTCTCTCTCAAAATCTGGAATACAGTTCGAACATGTTTCACATGAGAGTCCCAGTCATTAGAAAAAATCAAGATATCATCCAAATAAACAATCAGAAATTTGTCCACAAAATCCCTGAAAATGTCATTCATGAAGGACTGGAAGACGGAAGGAGCATTAGTGAGCCCAAAGGGCATCACTAGGTACTCAAAATGCCCTTCAGGGGTATTGAATGCCGTCTTCCATTCATCCCCGTGCTTAATGCGAATAAGGTTATACGCCCCCCTGAGGTCAAGCTTGGTAAACCAAGTAGCGTTTTTCACCCTGGAAAACAGGTCAGAAATCAAGGGTAACGGGTATTGATATTTCACAGTAATATTGTTCAAGAGACGATAATCAATACACGGCCTTAATGAACCATCTTTTTTGGCCACAAAGAAAAAACCGGCACCTAAGGGTGAAGAGGATGGTCTGATATGACCCTTCTCTAATGACTCCTTGATATAAGACCGCATAGCGTCATGTTCAGGTACAGACAAGTTAAAAAGGCGACCTTTAGGGAATTTACTACCCGGCACTAATTCAATAGCGCAGTCATAGCTCCTATGGGGAGGCAAGGATGCAGATTTACTTTCGCTAAACACATCAGAAAAATCAAACAAAAAGTCAGGAACATCCTGAGCCTGGGGGGAGGCAGAAAAAACAGGAGTGTTGGTATTAACACATTGGCAGCCCCAACTGGTTACAGACACAGATTTCCAATCCAAAACAGGATTATGAGACTGTAACCAAGGGAAACCCAGCACGATAATGTCATGCAGATTATATAGAACCAAAAATTTGCAGCACTCCTGGTGATCAGGTTCAACCCTCATTATCACCTGAGTAGAAAACTGGGGTTTATTCTCAGCCAAAGGGGTAGAATCGATCCCCAGTAGGGGAATAGACTTCTGTAGGGGTATCAAGGGAAACCCACAACGTTTAGCAAAATCATAATCCATCAGGTTAATAGCTGCTCCAGAATCAACGAAAGCCTGAGCAGAAAATGAGGACAGAGAGCATATCAGAGTGACAGTTAATAAAAACTTAGTCTGAACACTACCCAAGACAACTGAGCGTGCAAAACGTCTTCCCCGCTTAGGGCAGACTGAAATAGCATGAGAGGCATCACCACAGTAGAAACATAACCCATTGCGCATTCGAAACTCATGACGCTGTGCCCCAGACACCACTCTATCACACTGCATGGATTCAGAAGCTGGTTCACAAGGCAACACCATTCCACGCATACTTCTCCGCTCACGCAAACGTCTGTCAATTTGAATCGCTAATGACATAGAATCATTGAGACCAGAGGGGACAGGGAATTCCACCATAACATCCTTTACATTATCTGACAGACCCTTCCGGAAAAGGGCCGCCAAAGCGTCGTCATTCCATTTGGTCAGGACTGCCCACCTACGGAATCTCTGACAGTATAACTCAGCGTCATCAAGCCCCTGATTTAATGCCAACAAGGCTTTTTCAGCTTGATCAGTGACATTAGGCTCATCGTACAATAACCCCAAAGCCTGAAAAAACGCATCAACATCACTCAAAACAGGATCCCCAGGTGTCAGGGAAAAAGCACAATCCTGAGGATCGCCGCGAGGAGAGAGATGACAATTTGAACCTGCTGCGCTGCGTTTCCTGAGGACTTAGATTTTAAGGCAAAAAACAATTTACAATTATTTTTGAAATTCTGAAACTTAGCTCGATCCCCTAAAAACAAATCTGGCATGGGGATCCTAGGTTCCACAACAGGCAACCCAGCAAGATAGATAGCAATACTCTGAACCTCAGTGGCAAGCTGATCCACACGGCCAGACAACTGTGCAAACTCCATTGGGAGAAAAGATCCTCCCCAGCACCCAGAGATACAGAGGGAAAAAAAAAAATGCAACAAACAGAAAAATATCTCTGACAACTCTGACAACTTTTTTTCTTTCACAATATTTTTTTCCCTTCTGTGAGTACCATACAATTTTCAATTTTTAGGCCGGTGATACTGTTATGTTTCGGTAGCTGAGGAGTGCAGGCAAAAAAGGAAATACACCAGAGCAGTTGGAACCTATGAGATTGCAGTACCCTGACTAACCACCGCAACTAGAGGCAGCCGTGGAGCGTTCCTACGTTGGTCCTAGACGCCTCGTCACAGCCTGAGAAACTAACTACACCTAAAGATAGAAATAGGAAAGCTATCTGCCCCGGAGCAGAACCCCAAAGATAATAGAAAGCCCCCAAACATGTAATGGCGGTTAGACAAGAGGAAATACTGACACAGAAAGAAAATAGTATGAGCAAACGCTGGGGCCCAAACTATCTAAATAGAAAAGGACAGGAAGGGCACTTACTGCAATCCCAGAAAACCCTGAAAAACACCAACTCTACTAATTTCAAAATCACCTGAGATCACACGACCTCTACCACCTAAATTAGTTCTCTGGTGTAACAAAATCAAAACAGCAGCCACTGAAAAAACTGGAAAAAGCAAAAGAACAAAACTCAGTGGCTGAACTAAACTGAGAGGGCAGAAGCCCGCGGAGGGGACCCTGAAGGCCCCTACAGAAGTGCAGGACAAAATGCAAAAATCAAGCGCAAACACAAAAGAAGCAAAAGTCTTATCTGTAAGCAGGAGATGCAGACACGACACAGCAGGCTACAAGGGAAACTGGAATGAAGGATTCAGACCAGAACAATTGATCACCGGCAACCCTGATGGAAAAATGACTCCCTTATATAAGACCAGTCAGTAACACCTGATTCCCAGTCCTCACAATCTTCACTAGCACCGCTTGTAACCACCAGAGGGAGCCTCTGCTCAGAACTCATCTCAAACCCATTCACAACAGCTGTCCCTTGTGCTTCTTGCTGCTGTGAGAAAAAATGTTGAGGACTCTCAACTCTAAATATTTTGCTTGACCTTATTGTAATGGACTCCCGTCTCAGAAATTTTAAAGATGGAGGGAACACTGTATCCCTCTGCTAGTAAAGCCAGAATTGAGCCCTTCTTTTCCTCACTCAGGACTTTTCTTTTCATCTCCTTTGGCATGGGTAAAAGTTATTCTTCATTCCTATTACTTCTGGGATATTACTAGCACTTGTTTTGCCTCCAGCTTGTCCTATTGCAGGAGGATTGTGACCCCACAGCAGGGTTTTTATACTTTCCTTCGTAGATAAGATTTGGTTCCGGTGATCACTGATCAGAAGAACATTAAGTAGAATGAGGTGAACTCTGGATGGAATTCAGCTGACACTGGAATAGAACGACCGTCAGACATGGAGAGAAGATGATTGTTATACAACTGTGCAGTGGGCTCTTAATTTTTGCCACAGCTGTACACTGCACAGTACCACTCCTGTCCTGTATATATACACTGCACAGTACCACTCCTGTCCTGTATATATACACTGCACAGTACCACTCCTGTCCTGTATATATACACTGCACAGTACCACTCCTCCTGTATATATACACTGCACAGTACCACTCCTCCTGTCCTGTATATATACACTGCACAGTACCACTCCTCCTGTCCTGTATATATACACTGCACAGTACACTCTCTGTCTGTAATATACATGCACAGTCACTCCTCCTGTTCTGTATATATACACTGCACAGTACCACTCCTCCTGTCCTGTATATATACACTGCACAGTACCACTCCTCCTGTATATATACACTGCACAGTACCACTCCTCCTGTATATATACACTGCACAGTACCACTCCTCCTGTCCTGTATATATACACTGCACAGTACCACTCCTCCTGTATATATACACTGCACAGTACCACTCCTCCTGTATATATACACTGCACAGTACCACTCCTCCTGTATATATACACTGCACAGTACTATTCCTCCTGTATATATACACTGCACAGTACCACTCCTGTCCTGTATATATACACTGCAGAGTACCACTCCTCCTGTATATATACACTGCACAGTACCACTCCTCCTGTATATATACACTGCACAGTACCACTCCTCCTGTCCTGTATATATACACTGCACAGTACCACTCCTCCTGTATATATACACTGCACAGTACCACTCCTCCTGTATATATACACTGCACAGTACCACTCCTCCTGTCCTGTATATATACACTGCACAGTACCACTCCTCCTGTATATATACACTGCACAGTACCACTCCTCCTGTATATATACACTGCACAGTACCACTCCTCCTGTATATATACACTGCACAGTACCACTCCTCCTGTCCTGTATGTACACACTGCACAGTACCACTCCTCCCGTCCTGTATATATACACTGCACAGTACCACTCCTCCTGTCCTATATATATACACTGTACAGTACCACTCCTCCTGTATATACACTGCACAGTACCACTCCTCCTGTATATATACACTGCACAGTACCACTCCTCCTGTATATATACACTGCACAGTACCACTCCTCCTGTCCTATATATACACTGTACAGTACCACTCCTCCTGTCCTGTATATATACACTGCACAGTACCACTCCTCCTGTCCTATATATATACACTGTACAGTACCACTCCTCCTGTCCTGTATATATACACTGCACAGTACCACTCCTCTTGTCCTGTATATATAGACTGCACAGTACCACTCCTCCTGTATATATACACTGCCAGTATACACACTCCATCTCCTGTATATACACTGCACAGTACCACTCCTCCTGTATATATACACTGCACAGTACCACTCCTCCTGTATATACACTGCACAGTACCACTCCTCCTGTCCTGTATATACACACTGCACAGTACCACTCCTCCTGTATATACACTGCACAGTACCACTCCTCCTGTCCTGTATATACACTGCACAGTACCACTCCTCCTGTCCTGTATATATACACTGCACAGTACCACTCCTCCTGTCCTGTATATATACACTGCACAGTACCACTCCTCCTGTCCTGTATATACACTGCACAGTACCACTACTCCTGTCCTGTATATATACACTGCACAGTACCACTCCTCCTGTATATATACACTGCACAGTACCACTCCTCCTGTCCTGTATATATATACACTGCACAGTACCACTCCTCCTGTATATATACACTGCACAGTACCACTCCTCCTGTCCTGTATATATATACACTGTACAGTACCACTCCTCCTGTATATATACACTGCACAGTACCACTCCTGTATATATACACTGCACAGTACCACTCCTCCTGTATATATACACTGCACAGTACCACTCCTGTATATATACACTGCACAGTACCACTCCTCCTGTCCTGTATATACACTGCACAGTACCACTCCTCCTGTCCTGTATATATACAATGCACAGTACCAGTCCTCCTGTCCTGTATATATACACTGCACAGTACCTGACTCGCACCACAATTGTGGATACCAGGGCTATGGGGTACTCGGAGCCGAGCCCATAGATTTCTAAGGGAGATGTCACTGGCAGCGGGACTCGGTCCGTGGCCCTGGCAGTCAAGCGTTGGGGGATATTTACAGGGGATTTGTAGTTAGTTTGTGACGCCACCTGTGGTGTCTGGTCAATTGGACCAGCGCTGCTATTAGGATCTTCACAGGGGATGTTATGGGGGCAGCTGGGTGGTAAGTCTCCCACAGGTGAGACTGGTCCCTGGAAGTCTATGGTGATGATGCAGGGTGTAGCTAAGAATTCAGTCACACACAATGCAGCTTCTTTTCATACCTTTTACTGGTAGATGGTTCAAGCAGATCCCGGGGAGCTGGTCGGGGTGGAGAATGCACATTCGGGTAACCGCTGAGCAGGTTAGAGGCCTCCTTAACTTCAATATGTATCTGAGTCCAAACTTGCGTGAAGCGAAGTTAACTCTTTCAATAGCAACTACGCCCGGCCGACATAGTGGTAGAGCCTTTTCAGTGGTAGAACTAAGTCTATTTCTGCAGCGTCCCGCTAGACTCCTGTTCTCCTGACTCCAGTTACGTATCGACACTTTGAGCTGCCTTCTGCGACCTGTAGTCCAGAAAGTCTCCGGTTTTCTTATCACTAAGCATGAAGCTCTAGCAATGCCTCGGACTCCGGTGTCCGGTGAATTAGTGCAGGTAATCTGGTACCTGAAGCACTTCTCTGTCCTTCTCCATTGCGCCCTTCGCCCTGCTCTCGCTCTTAGCATAAGCACTTGTAGCTTTCGATGGAAAAGTCAGCTTTCTCCAGAGCTCGCTGAGCAGATCTCAGTATCCTCCTTGCTTCAGCTTCTGCTGAGGTACTGATTAAGGGTAGCTATGACTAGGCTAGGATGATTCACTTCACCCGTACTAGACTCCACTTCTTTGTCAGGTGAGCTACGCTAGCTCTGCGAGGATTCAGTCCTCTCTCCTAGTCCAGACTGAACTGGCACTGAACTGCACTGTCCGAAGACAGGAAACTCTCTGACTGATCTGCACTGTCCTTAGACAGGAAGCTTGAATGGTCTCTGCTACGTGTCACTACCTCCTATACCCCTAGTGGGTGTGTCTGAAAGTGTGAGTGAAGTGCATGAATAGCAAGCTTTTGCGATTACCTTCCTGTGCATTCTCCTGGATTTTATGTGTGCCTGACATAGCTGGGCCACACATCCCCCCCTTGGTTTAACACAGCACTCCTGGGCTGTAAAAGAGAAAAAGAAAAACTTTTTTTTTTTTTTGCATTAAACATCAACATTTTAACTCATCCCATCCGGGAGGTAAGACTTCTTGAACGTTACAATTTGTACAATGAAGAATACAAAAGTATCAAAATATCAAGACATTCTCATATTACAAGACAAATTCTTGTGGAGGACCCGCACCAAAAACCTCCCACGTGGGTCCTGGGTGGGCTGCAGGACTTCTGACTGCAGACCTCACTCTAGTCCCACCATACGGGTTTTTCTTCAGAGGTAGATAGTAATGGTTTCGTGTAAAACCAAGATAATGCACCGTAGTGCAAACTATTTACATGAAAGTTTTTGGGCTGGCATAGTCCACAGCCACGCAGTCCATTGGCATGGTTAAAACACATTTCAAATAATTACATTAATACTTTTTCAAACTTTATACAATTTGTCAGTGACAATAAACCCTGTCTGGGTCTTGCTAGACTAGTTTACTAGGACTACTCCTGATAGCGAATAGGTAGTTTACCTTTAGTGATACGTTCTGACCTACGTGGTGTGGTGTCAGGTATAGTATTCTCTGGTCTATCTGTTCTGCGTACTGGCAAACTATAATACTGTCTCAACCTTTCTATGGATCTGGCAAGTGTACTAGTGACTGGATGAGGCGGTACTGCTTCACCAGCTTCACCAGGGGATTCCACTTCTTTGGTGCTGCTTCTTGCGGGTCCACTTCTTGGGGTTCTAATGGTTGAGGGTCTGCCGGAATAGGTTCTTCTGGAACTGGCTCTACTGGCACAATTGGTATGACCGGTTGTAGAGACTCCTCTTGCGGTTGATAAAACTGCAGCACAGGAATAATTACAGCGTCTCCCAATCTGGGCCAATCCGCAGGTAAATCTCCCAAATCCGTGTGTATGACCGCTTCAGCACTCTCTTCTTGATGGACAACGGGGTTTTCTTCACGGAGCTTTAATGGGCAAGGACACAACTTTAAATGATCTCTGGACACCGTTGCCGTCGTTTTTCCTCCATCCTTACTAATGGTACAGACCTTTCTGTTATCAAAATTGGAATTCTGCACGACATATGGCTCCTGTTCCCACTGATCATCCAACTTGTGTGTTCTTCTTTTCCTTTTGAGCACCATTTCTCCAGGCATTAAAGGCTTAGCGGGAGCATTTTTGTTATAGTTCTTCTCTTGTGTTTCTCTTACTTTGTTGAGACTGTCTTCTACGCAGGCTTGTACTCTCTTGTACTGTTCCTGTCGAGTTGTGTCCCAATCTTCAGCACTGTCATCAGCCTCTGGTTCTACCACTCCCAGTTCCAAATCCATTGGCAGTCTTCCAGGTCTTGCTTTCATAAGGTAGGCTGGAGTGCAGTTGGTGGAACTTACTGGGATGTGGTTGTACAAGTCAACCAGGTCAGGTAACAAGTCTGGCCACCGATTTCTTTCTTCCAGTGGTACAGTTTTCAGTAAATCCATGACAATGTGATTCATCTTTTCACAAAGGCCGTTGGTCTGAGGGTGGTATGGTGTTGTTCTGATCTTCTTACATCCATACAATTGACAGAATTCCTGAAACAGTTCAGCTTCGAATGCAGGACCTCGATCAGTCAGCACCTGCTCCGGATATCCGTGTGGTCTGCAGAAACTTGCTTGGAAGGTTCTTGCTGCTGTCTCTGCTGTCATATCTTTGACAGGGGCGTCCAGCAGAAATTTGGAGTAATGATCCACCATGGTCAGGGCATACGAGTATCCTGACCTGCTTGGGGACAACTTGACGTGATCCAATGCCACGATCTCCAAGGGACGAGTCGTCCGGATAGGCTGCAAGGGTGCCTTCTGACTACAGTAGTCTTTTCGTCTGAGGCCACAGGGTCCACAGTTCCGGCACCACTTCTCGATGGAGCTGCGCATCCCTACCCAGTAGAACCGACACTTCAACAGGGTCTCCAGCTTTTTCCAGCCAAAGTGTCCTGCTTGATCGTGGTAGGCCTCTAACACCATTTGGATGTCTGCTCTGGGGACCACTACCTGCCAAACCATCTCATGGGTCCTTGGGTCGACGTATCTCCTGCACAACTTTTCACGGTATATGAACAACCGGCTTCTCTCATTCCACAGGAGCTTTGCTGGTATAGGTGCGTCTTTCTCCAAGGAGGAACCTTCCTGTTTTATCAGCTCCTTGACACGGCTGACCACGGGATCGCTGTCCTGAGTTTCCTTCCAGCTGTGATGAGGTAAAGGGTTCAACATCTCACCACACCGCTTTCTGTAGACTCGTTGCTCTTGGACCATCCCATTTCGGTGGAACGCAGGTAGCTTGATTTCTTCCAGATCATCTGATTCTTCCTCCGTGTCAGATTCATGCGGCATTCTGGACAAGGCGTCCGCGTTAGCATTTTTACGGCCCGCTCTGTACTTGATGGTAAACTGATAGTTTGACAACCGAGCCATCCAACGTTGCTCCATGGCTCCCAGCTTGGCTGTTTCCAGATGCGTCAAGGGGTTGTTGTCTGTAAACGCAGTGAACCGGTTGGAGGCAAGGTAATGTTTAAATCTTTCGGTAATGGCCCAGACCAGCGCCAGGAACTCCAGTTTGAAGCTGCTATAGTTTTCCGGATTCCTCTCAGTTGGCCTGAGTTTTCTGCTGGCATATGCGATGACTTTTTTCTTGGCCGTTCTGCTTCTGACTGAGGACAGCTCCTAATCCTTCGTTACTGGCATCTGTGTATAGCAGGAACGGTTGGCTGTAATCTGGGTAGGCTAAGATTTCATCGCCTGTCAGGATCTCTTTCATCTCTTTGAATGCCTCAGCTTGTTCTTTTCCCCAATTGAATGGAGGGTTTCTGCTCTTGAGAGGTTGTCCGACCAGGAGGTCCTGTAAAGGCGCCGCCTTCTTAGTGTAATCTTTCACGAACCTCCTGTAGTAACCTGTTAATCCCAGGAACTGACGCACCTCCTTTAGATTCTTCGGCTCCGGCCATTTCTGGATGGCTGTGACCTTCTCGGGGTCCGGCGCTACTCCTTCGGAACTGACAATATGTCCCAAGTACTGTACCTTCTGTTTGAGCAGGTGGCATTTAGAGGGCTTTAGTTTCATCCCATACTTGGACAGTGACTCGAATACCTCTGCCAGGTGCTTCATATGATCTTCATATGTCTTGGAGTACACAATCACGTCGTCCAGGTACAGCAACACGGTTTCAAAGTTGAGATGTCCTAGGCAGCTCTCCATCACTCTCTGGAATGTTCCTGGGGCACTGCTGAGGCCAAACGGCATTCTGTCAAACTCGCAGAGTCCCATTGGGGTGGTGAAAGCAGTTTTCTCCCGGTCCTCCTCAGCCACAGCCACTTGCCAGTACCCACTAGTAAGGTCGAGGGTAGAAAAGTAGTTAGCCGTTTTCAGAGCAGCTAAGGATTCCTCTATGCGTGGTAATGGGTATGCATCTTTATGTGTTATACGATTTACTTGCCTATAATCTACACACATTCGCATGCTACCATCCTTCTTCTTAACTAGAACTAGAGGTGCTGCCCAGGGGCTACAACTATCCCTTATCACCCCGGCTTTCTTCATGTCACGCAACATCTCCTTAGCTTTCTGATAGTGGGCTAGAGGTATGGGCCTGTACCGCTCTTTGATGGGAGGATGACTGCCTGTAGGGATATGATGCTGTACTCCCTTAATTGTCCCAAAGTCAAGTGGGTGTTTGCTAAATACTTGTGCGTACTCTTGTACCACCCGTAGTACCCCCTGTTTCTGGTGGACGGAGGTGGTGTCTGTCCCTATATGAAGCTGCTGACACCAATCCGCTACTGGGGTTGCCGGATCATTATCCTCCGCTGGTTGGCGGGAGGCTAAGGACTCGGTTGTGAGGATAGAATTGTTATCTACGGCATGTAATTTAGCAACTGTGGCATAACGTGGCAAATTTACTTCATCGTCCCCCCAGTTGAGAAGTCGTACTGGTACTCTCCCATTTATTACTTCCACTACCCCTCTAGCAATCATGAGTGTAGGTCTGTGTTCTGAGCGATGAGGTTCTACTACTGCTTGGTAGTTCTGTCCTCTCAGACCTATGGCTGCTCTACACCATATTAACATTTCACTCATTGGGGGTATTACAATGGGGTTCGAATCTGTGACCCGTACATTACCGATTTCACCATCTGTAAGCTTCGCTTGCTGCTGGCACATTAGGGCCCGGATCTCCCTCTGGATCACTCCCTTCTGCTTTGGCTTGGCAATTTCAGCGAGCTGTTGGAGCAAAAACACAACTTCTCCCAGACAGTTACTAATAATGTTAGTACCTAGTATCACATTTAAGGCATTCTCCTCATTTACAGTCTTTACCACTAAAAGTCCCTGATCCTTCAGCTCCACTCTGCCCACCTTTACGTCCACGTTTTTGGCTCCAATTACTTCAACAGGGAGACCATTGGTAGCGTACACTGTCAAGTCAGGGCTCGGGGGCTGGAGACTGTCCATGGACCAAAATTTATTATAGAGGACATCAGGTATGATGGTCACCTGAGATCCAGTGTCCAGCAGTGCAGGAATGGCAATCCCGTCCAGAATCATGGACAGGTAGGGCCGTCCACCCACGAACCTGCGGTTCCAGTCTAAGGGGCCTGATGAGTCTACTCCTGGGTGTCGGCCCTCTGACCCAGGATCGGCTCGTTTAAAGGACATTGCTGAGCCATATGACCTTTTTGATTGCAGCGGTAGCAGACGATCTCCCGGCGAGGATGGTGTTGATCAGGAGTCGCTCCTGGGGGTGGCGTGGTCCTCCTCCGGTGAGGCGACGTCCTCCATTTCCTCCGGTTCATCCAAGGAACATCCTCCGGACAGTCGGCTAGTAGGATCTTTCCTCCTTCCTCTTTCCGCAGTTGCAGGGCACTCATTACAGTGGCCAGGTTCTTAGTCAGCTGGCGCACTTCTGAGCGCAGATATTCCAACTCACTAGGGGGCGCCACCTGCGTTTTAGCTTCTGCCACCTGCGGGGAAAAGGTGGGTACTGCCGGCTTTAGAGGGGCTTCACCCGGGTGATACTGATTTGCCACCTCAGGCTTTTCCAGGGGTCACAGTCCTTTTATTGCAATGTCCTTTAGGGCATCAAAGGTGGCATCTGGATGATCCAAGGACCACCAGTTTACAGTCCTGCCTTCCGCTGGAGACCTCAGTCCCCGCACGAATTGCTCTTTCAACATTTGGCTCTCATCAATGGGACTTGTAGGGTTAGCCTGTTTAAGAGCTCGCAGGGCCCCCTGTAGTCGGCAGGCGTAGTCCCTAATACTGTCACCCGGTCCCTGGAAGCACTGATAAAATGCCATCCGGAGATCCGTTTCTGTGCGATCCTCAAAGATGGCCTGTAGCTTTAAGAGAATCGCAGGTACTGACTCCTGGTCTGCAGTGGTCCAAGTCTCCACTTCCCTCTCAGCTGCACCAGCTAACTGTCCTATCACCACAGCAGCTTTTTGCTTTTCAGTCATTGAGTACGTATCCAAAATACTACATATTTTCCGTTAAAACCCTGGCAGGGTGTCTGGCTCGCCGCTGTACTGGGGGAGCCACTTCGCTCCAGGCATGTATGGGAGCGTTAGCGGCATTAGCGGGACCACCGGACCAGGTGAGGGGCCTGCACCCCCATCCTGCGGCACGACGCCAAGCGGTGGGCTATTGGGGCCACCGGCGGGGGCCGCTCCGTCTGCTGGTTGCTGTGACATATTGATGCTCCCTTGGTTAATCTGAGCCTACCTCTTTCACAGGCTGCAGCGTCGCAGGCACAGCGGTGGAGACAGGACCTTTTCGCTGGCGCTCTGATGATGCCGCAGTATCTTGGGATGCAGTTTGCGATGCGGATTGCAACGCAGATTGTGATGCAGTTTGTGATGCAGTTTGCGATGCGGATTGTGATGCAGATTGTGATGCAGTTTGCGATGCGGATTGTGATGCAGATTGCGGTGCAGATTGCGATGCAGTTCGCGATGCGGCTCGCGATGCAGATTGGGGTGCAGGTTGGGGGCGTGTCCAGGAAACTGCGCATTATTTTAGGTACGCCCCCCTTCTTCACCAGCGCCTGAGGGCGCGAACATGGCGGTAAAATGGCGGAATTTGGCGCCAAATGCAGCAAACAGTCTTTTTCACCAAACAGTTCAATACAGGCACACAGGACTCACACTTGCAAGCTTTCGTATCCTGTTCGTGACGCCAGATAATTGACTCGCACCACAATTGTGGATACCAGGGCTATGGGGTACTCGGAGCCGAGCCCATAGATTTCTAAGGGAGATGTCACTGGCAGCGGGACTCGGTCCGTGGCCCTGGCAGTCAAGCGTTGGGGGATATTTACAGGGGATTATTAGGATAGGTAGTTCGTGACGCCACCTGTGGTATCTGGTCAATTGGACCAGCGCTGCTATAATGATCTTCACAGGGGATGTTATGGGGGCAGCTGGGTGGTGAGTCTCCCACAGGTGAGACGGGTCCCTGGAAGTCTATGGTGATGATGCAGGGTGTAGCTAAGAATTCAGTCACACACAATGCAGCTTCTTTTCATACCTTTTACTGGTAGATGGTTCAAGCAGATCCCGGGGAGCTGGTCGGGGTGGAGAATGCACATTCGGGTAACCGCTGAGCAGGTTAGAGGCCTCCTTAACTTCAATATGTATCTGAGTCCAAACTTGCGTGAAGCGAAGTTAACTCTTTCAATAGCAACTACGCCCGGCCGACATAGTGGTAGAGCCTTTTCAGTGGTAGAACTAAGTCTATTTCTGCAGCGTCCCGCTAGACTCCTGTTCTCCTGACTCCAGTTACGTATCAACACTTTGAGCTGCCTTCTGCGACCTGTAGTCCAGAAAGTCTCCGGTTTTCTTATCACTAAGCATGAAGCTCTAGCAATGCCTCGGACTCCGGTGTCCGGTGAATTAGTGCAGGTAATCTGGTACCTGAAGCACTTCTCTGTCCTTCTCCACTGCGCCCTTCGCCCTGCTCTCGCTCTTAGCATAAGCACTTGTAGCTTTCGATGGAAAAGTCAGCTTTCTCCAGAGCTCGCTGAGCAGCTCTCAGTATCCTCCTTGTTTCAGCTTCTGCTGAGGTACTGATTAAGGGTAGCTCTGACTAGGCTAGGATGATTGACTTCACCCGTACTAGCCTCCACTTCTTTGTCAGGTGAGCTACGCTAGCTCTGCGAGGATTCAGTCCTCTCTCCTAGTCCAGACTGAACTGGCACTGAACTGCACTGTCCGAAGACAGGAAACTCTCTGACTGATCTGCACTGTCCTTAGACAGGAAGCTTGAATGGTCTCTGCTACGTGTCACCACCTCCTATACCCCTAGTGGGTGTGTCTGAAAGTGTGAGTGAAGTGCATGAATAGCAAGCTTTTGCGATTACCTTCCTGTGCATTCTCCTGGATTTTATGTGTGCCTGACATAGCTGGGCCACACATACCACTCCTCCTGTCCTGTATGTATACACTGCACAGTACCACTCCTGTATATTATACACTGCACAGTACCACTCCTGTATATATACACTGCACAGTACTACTCCTCCTGTCCTGTACATACACTGCACAGTACCACTCCTCCTGTCCTGTGTATATACACTGCACAGTACCACTCCTCCTGTCCTGTATATACACTGCACAGTACCACTCCTCCTGTCCTGTATGTATATACTGCACAGTACCACTCCTCCTGTATATATACACTGCACAGTACCACTCCTCCTGTTCTGTAGATATACACTGCACAGTACCACTCCTGTCCTGTATATATACACTGCACAGTACCACTCCTCCTGTCCTGTATATATACACTGCACAGTACCACTCCTCCTGTCCTGTATATATACACTGCACACTACCACTCCACCTGTCCTGTATATGTACACTGCACAGTACCACTCCTCCTGTCCTGTTTATATACACTGCACAGTACCACTCCTCTGTCCTGTATATATACACTGCACAGTACCACTCCTGTCCTGTATATATACACTGCACAGTACCACTCCTCCTGTCCTGTATATATACACTGCACAGTACCACTCCTCCTGTCCTGTATATATACACTGCACACTACCACTCCACCTGTCCTGTATATATACACTGCACAGTACCACTCCTCCTGTATATATACACTGCACAGTACCACTCCTCCTGTATATATACACTGCACAGTACCACTCCTCCTGTATATATACACTGCACAGTACCACTCCTCCTTGTGAGACAGTGAGAGTATGTGTATTGAATGGGGTGTATATTTCACCTAGCTACTTTACTGACTGGTATAAGGGAGGTGTGTGTGGCTTTTTAGACCTAGTGGTAGGGAAAGGTCACTACACCTTACATTCAGTAAACACTTGCAGCTCAAACCTGTGGCCACTCAGGTGATAATTAGGAAACCAGAAGTAGGTGTCTGGGAATACAGACAGTGCTGGAACTAGTTTAGTCTGGACACCAGGAAGGTGTCCCGGCACGAGAAACAGTCTCCAAGTCAGAGTGTGAGCTGTCTTTAGCCTGGACACAGGGAGGTGTCCCGGCACAAGGAAGCAGTCTCCAAGTCAGAGAACTAGCTTAGCCTGGACACAGGAGGGTGTCCCGGCACAAGAGGCGTCTCCAGGAGTGTGAGCTATCTCAGTCTGGGTGCAGGAGGTACCCCGGACACAGGAGTAATCTCAGTGAGTCTCCGTGTGAATAGCGGCTGAATAGGAGTGGATCTCTCTCAAGTCTGGACATGGAAGGTGCCTTCAGACACAAGGAGGAGTATCTGTGAAACTCCATACTGGTAACAGATATCATATGTGTTGTTTTGGGTCAGGCTGGTAGAGCCGGGACCCGGATGAGAGAGGGCAATCTATCTATGTGTAATTAGTGGCTAGACAAGCCCAGGTTTTCTGTTTATGCTTTATTTTTATCTGTTTGCTGTGGACTTTAATAAAGCTGGTTGCGGCCAGTTTTACACCAGAACTGCTGTCTGAATGAACTGTTTTCATGCCATTCTGTCTACCCAGACAGCGATCCTAGAGCTATATCCCTGGAAAGGCTACAATTGGCGGAGAATGCTGGGGCAGCGCAGTGGCTGATACAGTTAGTGCTGGAGTGTGCATGCAGCACAGAGGCTTAGAGACAGCAATAAAGGTGAAGTCTGTTGAAATAGCAGCAGAGAAAAAAAAGTGTGTCAGCAGAAACGTCTGTTTGGAGCAGTGTTGGAGAGACAGTGGCCCTGATAGGGTCTGCAGAGAGAAAATGTATGCACAGCAAAGCTGAACTTGTTGTGAAAATGACTGTGGAATGTGCAGCAGCAAAAGAAAAGTCTGTGGAGCAGTCTTAAAGAGACAGTAGCCCTAATAGACTTTGCAAAAGAAAAAAAAAAAAAAAGGGTGTTTGCACAGCAAGGCTGAATTTTCTGTGGAAAAGACTGTGGAGTGTGTATGTCTTGAATGAAGTCTGCCGTTGTGAAGACAGAGAAGTCTGACAGCATGGACAACGAGTGTGGATACAAGCATCTTGCTGTGACTCGGTGGGGGTTACGAAGATTGTCGTCGCACTCAAATCCAGTTTTGCTGTGGCTCGGCGGGGCCACGAAGACTTTTTCAAGGGAAAGCGGTGAAGTTCTGGTGTGAACAGTGCTCCGCGATGGCTGTGAACGGAGCAGCGAATGGGTCTGACAAGTCGGACCGCATATTTGAGAAATGTCTACTGGACATGAAACGGGACATGGTGCGGGAGCTATGGGCACCGTATGGAATGGCGGCAGTGGACCATTCTATGGACTCTCCGGGGGTGCCAGTGTTGTCACAGAGTGCCCGGGGAGGTGGTAAGAGATGTTGTGAACTGAGTCCTAAGACTACTGCTGATTTTTTGTATAAAAATTACCCTGCCGGTGTGGTTGTTAAAAAGGGGGCGGAGTCTAAAAAAGGGGCGGATTTTCACAAGAGTGTAGAGTGTGGAAACATGAAAATTGTTACTGGTGGTGGGTTGGTACCTCCTAAAAATGACAATGTGACCGTTGATAACGGGGTAGCTCCAGTAGAAGGGGGGTGACGTCAAAGTGGGAGGTGACCTGTTAGTCCACAACACCATGGGGAGTGACACAGACCCCGTAGCTGACTGGGACACTATGACGGTAAAAAGTGAGTTCAGTCAGGAGAGGCTAGACGAGGGAAGAGAGTCCCCCTCTCGTCGTCGACGGCGCAAGGGCCACAAAAAGGTTGTGCCGGTAGTACTCGCTGAAAAGGAAAATGAAGAGAATGTAGTACTGTCTGCCTATGCTTCAAGTGTGGATTCTCCTTTAGAGGTAGAAGAGGAGGGGGCCAGTCATGGCCAAGAGCTGGAACCTATTCGGCTGCAGGGTCAGAGTGACGTGCAGCAATTATGTGAAAACCTGGAGGACATATCCTCAGACCAGCGAGTCCTAGAAGGAAGCAACGAGGAAGTTATCCTGTGGCAGAATATGTTCTTTGCCATTAAAGAGGACCGCCGCAAAATCAAGGAAGAGGTTTTGCAGTTAAAGCGTGAGAAGGAGGCGCTGCAGGATGGAGTTTCTGGAAGTGAACAAATCCTAGAACGACTGCGCAAACAGCTCAACCAGGAGCTGTGTGACTCCAGGAAGGAGTGTGATGAACGCAGTAGGGAACTGCAACAGAGGAAGAGAGATTATGTAGATCTCCTCAGGGTCAAAGAAAAACTAGAAGAGGAGAAGATGGATGCAGAGCAAATGCGCCAGGTGGTTGAGACCACTCTGCAGGACACCCGTGATGAAAATGGTGATCTGCGCAGAAAGACCCTAGGTCTGGAAGCTCAGGTGAAGGAGCTACAGATGTCCTGTGATACTCTCCAGAAGGTGGAGATGTGCCTTAAGGAAAAGCTCAGCCAAATGGAAGCTGAGCGGGAAAAGATGGAGGAGACCATCAGAGAAGCTACAGACCAGGTCCAGGAGTTGGCCACTGGAGATGAGAGGTGTAAAGCAGATACTTCCTCGAGTGCGGTGAGTTCGGATGATTCGGTGGATGTCGGAGCCGAGATCAAGGAGCTCAAGGAGTGGTTACAAGCCCAGTGGACGCAAGAGAAGCTTCAGAGACGGGCTGCTGAGAGGCGAATGGCGGAACTAGAGGAAGAAGTTCTCGGGCTTAAAAGTCGCCTGATACAGTGTCACTCGGTGAACAAGGCCTCCTTGGAGAAAGAAAAGGGCAACCACGTTGCACTCGCTTCCCTTGGCCAGGAGAAGATAGACCTGAGGAGAGCTAAGAGTGTGGTAACGGAAGATAATTGTGAAATGGAAGTGGTCCGGACGGAAATTCACGAAATTGTAGCTGTGAGTCAGCTCAGAAGAAGTGTAAAGGGGGAAGAAGCTGAAAGTCAGTTGTCCCTGAACCCTGAGCTGATTGATCGTCTGGAAACCACTGGTGAGACCGAAACGTGTCGGTACAAGTGCCTCGTAGATGTACCCGAGGACTTGAGAGAAGAATGCACCCGTGAGTCTGTGCATGAAGCGTTTAGGAAGGCCGTGGGAGCCTGTAAGGTGTACTCGACCTCAGGAGCTAAACAGCTGGTGGTCTTGTCCACGACTGAAGTTACAGTGAAGACGGTGGCAATCCTAAGTGACATGCACTGGCGATGTATTCGCATAAAGCGGTTTCTCCGGTTGAAGACAGAACAAACCATTAGACAACTAAAGCTTATGAGAAAAGCTCACAGTCTACAGGAAGAGGTCATCGGGTGCCTCATGTTCTGGTGAGAAAGCTGATTGGGAGAAATGGCCGAGCCATGCAGATAATGGTGAAGAAGTCTGGTGTGGTGAAAGTAAGCAGTCCACGTGATCGTCGGGACTGGATACCAGATGAAGACGGCATGGTGGCATTCTACGCTATAGGAACGGAAGAAAGTCTTGAATATGTGCGCATGCTGGTGGCGTACCGTGTGACCTACCTGCGAGAGGTAGAACAACTGAATCTCGCTAGACAGCGAGTAGATAGACAGCATCATCTGAGCAGCAGAAGATGGCAGCCGTCTAAGAATAGTGAGACCCGACAGAGAAAGGGCCCCCTAAATAACAGAACAGCTACGGCTGAAGTTAGGGACCTTACAAGATGTCCTGAGGGTAGTGGGCGTGGGTTTAGAGGTAGTGAGACCTCCAGTAACACAGGTTTGAGAGGCCCATACAGACGACCCGATAGAGTACAGGACAGTACAGAGTCTAACCGGACCTTAGATACCCAGGCAAGACCTGACAAGGTTACGATTGACCACTGGGAGCAAAGGGGAGACCTGACAAGGTTACGTCCCAGAAATGTGACTGGACGAAGTCTGTGACAATGACAGACGGTAGGTCCCTAAGGAATGATCGAATGTCATTGACTAATATTCCGGGGGCTGAACGGAGCAAGGGACAAGTACATGGTCTCTGTGTGAACTGTGGGTTGAGGTGATTGGATATATTATGTGTTCAACCCCACAAGCTTAAACTTATGTGATGATGATGATAATGATGATGATGATCATAATGATGATGATAATGATGATGATGCTAATCATAATAGTGATGATACTGATAATGGTACCTGACCTATATAGAAGTATAGGGCCAGGACTGGTCCAGAGTTCACTGTCTCTGTTGGATTGTTAACCAGCCTCCGTCTGGATGACCAGCCCTCCGGTCTGGAGAAGAGGGGGGGATATGTGAGACAGTGAGAGTATGTGTATTGAATGGGGTGTATATTTCACCTAGCTACTTTACTGACTGGTATAAGGGAGGTGTGTGTGGCTTTGTAGACCTAGTGGTAGGGAAAGGTCACTACACCTTACATTCAGTAAACACTTGCAGCTCAAACCTGTGGCCACTCAGGTGATAATTAGGAAACCAGAAGTAGGTGTCTGGGAATACAGACAGTGCTGGAACTAGTTTAGTCTGGACACCAGGAAGGTGTCCCGGCACAAGAAAGCAGTCTCCAAGTCAGAGAACTAGCTTAGCCTGGACACAGGAGGGTGTCCCGGCACAAGAGGCGTCTCCAGGAGTGTGAGCTATCTCAGTCTGGGTGCAGGAGGTACCCCGGACACAGGAGTAGTCTCAGTGAGTCTCCGTGTGAATAGCGGCTGAATAGGAGTGGATCTCTCTCAAGTCTGGACGCTGAAGGGGCCTTCAGACACAAGGAGGAGTATCTGGGAAACTCCATACTGGTAACATATATCATATGTGTTGTTTTGGGGTACAGACTGGTAGAGTCTGGACCCGGATAGACAGGGCAATCTATCTATGTGTAATTAGTGGCTAGACAAGCCAGGTTTTCTGTTTATGCTTTATTTTTATCTGTTTGCTGTGGACTTTAATAAAGCTGGTTGCGGCCAGTTTTTACCAGAAACTGCTGTCTGAATGAACTGTTTTCATGCCATTCTGTCTACCAGACAGCGATCCTAGAGCTAAACCCCCTGGAAATGTTACATCTGTATATATACACTGCACAGTACCGCTCCTCCTGTATATATACACTGCACAGTACCACTCCTCCTGTATATATACACTGCACAGCACCACTCCTCCTGTTATATATACACTGCACAGCACCACTCCTCCTGTCCTGTATATATACACTGCACAGTACCACTCTCCTGTATATATACACTGCACAGTACCACTCCTCCTGTATATTATACACTGCACAGTACCACTCCTCCTGTATATATACACTGCACAGTACCACTCCTCCTGTATATGTACACTGCACAGTACCACTCCTCCTGTATATTACACTGCACAGCACCACTCCTCCTGTATATTACACTGCACAGTACCACTCCTGTCCTGTATATATACACTGCACAGCACCACTCCTCCTGTCCTGTATATTATACACTGCACAGTACCACTCCTCCTGTATATACACACTGCACAGTACCACTCCTCCTGTCCTGTATATACACACTGCACAGTACCACTCCACCTGTATATACACTGCACAGTACACTCCTCCTGTATATATACACTGTACAGTACCACTCCTCCTGTATATATACACTGCACAGTACCACTCCTCCTGTATATATATATACACTGCACAGTACCACTCCTCCTGTATATATACACTGCACTGTACCACTCCTCCTGTATATATACACTGCACAGTACCACTCCTCCTGTATATATACACTGCACAGTACCACTCCTCCTGTATATTACATGCACAGTACCACTCCTCTGTATTATACCTGCACGTACCACTCCTCCTGTATATATACACTGCACAGACCACTCCTCCTGTATATATACACTGCACAGTACACTCCTCCTGTTTATATACACTGCACAGTACCACTCCTCCTGTATATATACACTGCACAGTACCACTCCTCCCTCTGTATATATACACTGCACAGTACCACTCCTCCTGTATATATACACTGCACAGTACCACTCCTCCTGTATATTATACACTGCACAGTACCACTCCTCCTGTATATATACACTGCACAGTACCATCCTCCTGTATATATAATAACACTGCACAGTACCACTCCTCCTGTATTATACACTGACAGTACCACTCCTCTGTATATATACACTGCATACCTCCTCTGTATATATACACTGCACAGTACCACTCCTCCTGTATATATACACTGCACAGTACCACTCTCCTGTATATTACACTGCACAGTACCACTCCTCCTGTATATATACACTGGACACTCGTTACCACTCACTCCTCCTGTATTATATACATGCACAGTACCACTCCTCCTGTATATTACACTGCACAGTACACTCTCCTGTATATATACACTGCACAGTACCACTCCTCCTGTATATATACACTGCACAGTACCACTCCTCTGTATATACACACTGCACAGTACCACTCCACCTGTATATATACAACTGCACGTACCACTCCTCCTGTATATATACACTGCACAGTACCACTCCCCTGTATATATACACTGCACAGTACCACTCCCTGTCTGTATATATCACTGCACAGTACCACTCCTCCTGTTATATAACTGCACATACACTCCTGTCCTGTATATATACACTGCCAGTACACTCCTCCTGATATCCTGATGTACACTCACGTCCGATTCCTGCAGTACTATCCTCCTCATGTATAATACTGACATACATCTCTGTAAATACACTCCGTACCCTCTATTCCTGTAATATACCACAATCCCTCATCCTTACCTGTAATAATCGCAGTACCCTCCTCTGTTTACAGTCCTTCTGTAACTGCACGTCCTCCTCCTGTAATACTGCCGTACTCCTTTATTATGACGTCACTCCTCTGCGTATATACCGACCCCTCTGCCGTATATAACATGAGACATCCTCCTGTTACAGACGACCTCTCTCTGTTAATGCACTACCCTCCTGTGTATTAACTCGTACACTCCTCCTGTTATACATCTCCCTCTTATACCTCGTACCCCTGTAATAACATGCACAGTCCCCTCGTATATACGACAGACCTCCCTGATCCTGCACATACCCCGTATTAGCAACACTCCTGATATACTCGACACTCTGTAATAACATGCTACCCCCGTATAACCTACATCCCCTCGTATTACCTGCACGACTCTCCGTCTGTAATATACATGCACGACCTCCTCGTCTATATACTGACGTACACTCTCTCTGTATTCTCACCCCTGTATACAGCACAGACTCCCATGCACAGTACCACTCCTCCTGTTATATACACTGCACAGTACCACTCCTCCTGTCCTGTATATTACACTGCACAGTACCACTCCTGTCTGTATATATACACTGCACAGTACCACTCCTCTGTATATATACACTGCACAGTACACTCCTCTGTCCTGTATATATACACTGCACAGTACCATCCTCCTGTCTGTATATTACACTGCACAGTACCACTCCTCCTGTCTGTATATTACACTGCACAGTACCACTCCTCCTGTCCTGTATATATACACTGCACAGTACCATCTCCTGTCCTGTATATATACACTGCACAGTACCACTCCTCCTGTATATACTACTGCACAGTACCATCTCCTGTCCTGTATATATACACTGCACAGTACCACTCCTCTGTCTGTATATATACACTGCACAGTACCACTCCTCTGTCCTGTATATATACACTGCACAGTACCACTCCCTGTCCTGTAGATATACACTGCACAGTACCACTCCTCCTGTATATATACACTGCACAGTACCACTCCTCCTGTATATATACGCTGCACAGTACCACTCCTCCTGTATATATACACTGCACAGTACCACTCCTCCTGTTCTGTAGATATACATTGCACAGTACCATTCCCCTGTCCTGTAGATATACACTGCACAGTACCACTCCTCCTGTATATATACACTGCACAGTACCACTCCTCCTGTCCTGTATATATACACTGCACAGTACCACTCCTCCTGTATATATATATATGTGACTTCTCTGTATATATGCTCTTTCATTCCATTCTTTTCTCCTTCATGGCTCTTCTCGGGTTCATCCTTGGTCTCCTTCCTACTTTTCCCATCCTGTTTGTAATCCACCCTTCCTTTCTTCTTCATGTGCAGTATTTAGCGTACCAGCTCCTCTTTCTCCATCTTCTCCTGTTTTTTAGTTGTCTACCTCAATCTCATCATCTGAGAATTCATCGATGGTGTGCTCCATGGAGGAACATTGTGAGGACTGGAAGAACAATCCTCGTGATGTTGGGGAGCACGGCCCTATGTCTTCGTCCTCCTCCTCTGGCCTGTCATTGGGCATGGACACCAGCTTCTCCAGTGCATGTGGTGGCAGTTTCTTCAAGGACTCCACATCTGCCTTCATCTCCTCCAGATCCCTCTTCAGCTTGGCTCTTCGGTTCTGGAACCAGGTGATGACTTGGGCATTGCTGAGTCCCAGCTGCTGGGCGATGTGGTCACGGTCAGCAGGGGACAAGTATTTCTGGCAGATGAAACGTTTTTCCAGCTCGTAGATTTGGTGATTGGTGAAAGCAGTTCGAGATTTGCGTCTCTTTTTAGAACTAGGTCGATGTCCGAATGACCCCAGGGGCTCGCAACCTTTCAGTGTGAGAAGAAGAGAAGACAATGAGTATGAATTCTGAGAAGTAGACACAAAAGTCTAAAGCCATCCCAAATATATCTCCTCATGCACAATAGATATATCCACATGCATGCAGTCATCTCCACAGTCCTCTAACCACCACCTGTCTATAGTTCCATAATTCACCCTCCACATTTGACCAGGGGGAAGACTCCTATTCATCCCATAAATCCTAATCCTAGTACATGGTGAGACCCAGACTGATGCATGCTCAGTTGAGGTGGGTAAGGTCTTGTGCAGTGCTGGAGTAGGATGCTTTGTAGTGGGTTTGTGTGTCAATATGGAGTAGATGACTGGACCTTGTGGAACTACAGGGCTGTGCTGGAGTGAATTGTTGAAATGGAGTTTGGTGTTACGGGGAAATTTGGAGCTGGAGTAAACACTTGTCGTATGCAGTATGTTGGCAGAGTGGAGTGTGTTATGTTTTGGTAGCTGAGGAGAGCAGGCAAAAACGGCAATACACCGGAGAGGTTGGAATCTACTGGATTGCAGTACCCTGACTAACAACCACAACTAAAGGCAGCCGTGGAGCGTTCCTACGTTGGTCCTAGACGCCTCGTCACAGCCTGAGAGGTTAACTACACCTAAAGATAAACACCTACAAAGTTAATAAATATAGATAACACCAAAAACACAAGTCGTACAAAGACTCAAATAGTGTATAAAAGAATATTTTATTGAAAATATATTTAATATATAAAAGATCCAGTGATCACCGCAAAGAAATTTGGTGGGTCACCTGGACTACTAAAAACATGTACATATATGATCCAAAGTATAATACACATAAAGAATATAAAGTGTGCAAATAAAGTTGGAGTACCTAAAAATACATATAGTGAATAGTGATCAGTATAATAACAAAAACAAGTAAGAAAAAATAAATGTATCAACAAAATACCCCAAAAAAAGAAAGATCATACATAATTACCTATGTGGTATAAAGAAGTCCAGGCACCCACCACACCCGACGCGCGTTTCGCATCAAAGCTTCGTCCAGGGGTGGTGGAATGCTGGAGAGGAAGGTATTTAACAAACAGTGAACCAATCAGGAACGAATATAACCGGTAAACAGCTGCATCAAGGCATTACCCTAATCGCCACATGGAACAAAATATTAATCAAGCCGCACACCAAACACGGAAGTAAACGCTAATACCGACAACCGGAAATGACGAATCGGCCAGTAGCAGAAGCTAGAAAGCCGAAAATGACGAGTCGCATAGAATCAATGCCGAAAAACCGGAAATGACGAATCGGCATCTTAGGTAGCGACAGAAGCAAAGCGAAGTATGTGTAACTGAGCAACCTTTTTAACACAACACTTGCAGCATTTAAACCGGACATACAGATATCGGCCGGACACATAAAATATAAGGTAAAGCGCCTGAGAAGATAAATAGAATCCAGTTATGCGATCAAAATAAGATTGCAATAACTGAAACTCACGTGAGTGATAGGACACAGGCATTTAGAACAACATAAGACGGCAAAGTGACAACCAATACATACAAAAATGAATAATTACAGCAAAAATGAACAAACACTGTGACAAAATAATGTACAAAGAAATATATATATAATAATAATATAACAATTTATACAACAAATATAACGTGACATAAATGATGAAAGTGAATGATGCATATAACGTCAATGTAAATTTAATAAGTTGCCGCAGATTGAGGCCGTTGAACACCTGAATAATAAAGATCAAATAAAAATAGTTGTTAGAACCAGCATAAGGAAACAACAGAAGATAGGACCAAATGCACAAATAAGAATAAAAAACAAATGTCAAAATAAAAACATATTTTATTAAAATAGAATTAAAGAAATTAAAATTATAAAAAAGGGACAAAGCTATTGTTTTCATTGAGACCCAGTGGGGCAATGGTATCCAATTTGTATATCCAAGTAGTCTCTTTTTGGGCTAAGAGTTTCTTCCAATTACCACCACGTGGCCCAATGAAAACATGATCTATACCCTTAAAGAGAAGACCAGTAGGGTCACAATTGTGTTTAAGCCAGAAATGGCGGGGAATTGGTTTCAAGACTGAGGGGTCCTCTATCCCAGCTGCCCCTTCAATATCCAAAACATGTTCACGTATGCGTTTTTTAAATTCGCGTGTAGTCATGCCTATATAAATTAGACCACAAGGGCAAGTGGCATGATAAACCACTGCCCTAGTGGTGCAATTGACACTGTGCGTGAATAGTATACTTCCTACCTCCAGAGTCAGTAAATTCATTCGTCGTATCAACATTCTTACACGCGACACATTTATTACATGGAGAACAACCCCATTTGGGGCCCTTGGAATTGAAGATATATTTAGAATTTCCCCGATGATAGCTATGAACCAATTGATCCCGTAAATTTCTAGCTCTACGGTACGTGACCTTAGGGAATCGATCAATGCAACCAGATATGGTCTTATCCAATGACAAGATAGACCAATGCTTCCTTAAGATATCAAGCATATCACTACTCCTAGAGTTGTAATCAAAAATGCATCGCACCCTGTCATTGGACAATTCCCTCTTTTGTTTGACTTCAGAAGATCAGTTCTATCACTATGACGTGCTCTGGCATAGGCTCGACAGATACTTTCTTTCTTGTAACCCCGATCTCTAAACCTGAAGCATAAATCAGTTGCTTGCTTCTCAAAAAGGTTATTGTTAGAACAAATGCGTCTAGCACGTAGGAACTGTCCAGTTGGAATGTTACGGATGAGATGGTTTGGGTGTTGAGAAGTAGCGCATAATACAGAATTGGCTGATGTAGCTTTACGAAATAAGTCAGTTTGGATGAAACCAAATTCATCCACCTGAAGAGAAATATCCAAGAAATCAATAACATTTTTACTACTTTTGAACGTGAGTTTAATATTGAATTCATTTTCATTCAACTCATGAATAAATGACTCCAGTTCCTCCTGTGTCCCCTGCCATACCATCAAGATATCGTCAATATATCTCCACCAAGAGATGACATTGCTGGAAAGGCAGGATGGATCAGATTGAAAAATATTCCTCTCCCACAGCCCCAGGAACAAATTTGCATAAGAGGGCGCACAAGACGCCCCCATTGCAGTTCCCTGGAGCTGTAGGTAGAGAACTTCCTTAAACATAAAAAAATTATGAGTAAGAATGAAGGAAAGAGCAGAAATCAAAAACTCACAAAAATCTTCATCCAAAGTGCTATTATTGAGAAAAAAACGAACAGCCGCAATGCCATCATCATGCCGTATCGACGTGTAAAGTGACTGAATGTCGCAAGTCACCAAATACATGTCTTGTTCCAACTGGACATGTTCAACCTTTCTGAGAACATCATTGGTATCCTTCAAATAAGAAGGAAGGGTTTCAACCATTGGTCTTAAAAAATGATCAATAAATTTACACATACAATCGCAGAGACTCCCAATCCCCGACACGATGGGCCTACCTGGGGGATTTATCGAGTCCTTATGGACTTTAGGAAGAAGGTAGATTCCAGCCACAGAAGGATCTTCAATCCATAAACCCTCCATTTGTTTCATAGAGATAACACCTGCTTCCACAGCATCAGAGAGGAGGGATTTAAATTCAGTTCTGAATTTGGATAAAGGATTGAAAGTAAGTCTCTGATAACAATTTATATTAGAGAGTTGTCTCAGCATCTCCCTCTCATACATTTCCAGGGGCCAGATGACCACATTTCCCCCTTTATCTGAGGGTTTGATAATAACATCTTTACATCTCTCCAATTCTCTCAGAGCCCTCCTTTCATTACTTGTAATATTATCATTGCTGATGGTCTCAGGAATTTTAGATATATCCTCCATCACCAGTCGCACAAATAAGTCAACTTCTGGACAACTAGAAATTTGTGGAAATTTTTTAGATTTAGGTAGAAGATGTTTAGGATTTTTTATAATTTTAATTTCTTTAATTCTATTTTAATAAAATATGTTTTTATTTTGACATTTGTTTTTTATTCTTATTTGTGCATTTGGTCCTATCTTCTGTTGTTTCCTTATGCTGGTTCTAACAACTATTTTTATTTGATCTTTATTATTCAGGTGTTCAACGGCCTCAATCTGCGGCAACTTATTAAATATACATTGACGTTATATGCATCATTCACTTTCATCATTTATGTCACGTTATATTTGTTGTATAAATTGTTATATTATTATTATATATATATTTCTTTGTACATTATTTTGTCACAGTGTTTGTTCATTTTTGCTGTAATTATTCATTTTTGTATGTATTGGTTGTCACTTTGCCGCTTTATGTTGGTTTAAATGCCTGTGTCCTATCACTCACGTGAGTTTCAGTTATTGCGATCTTATTTTGATCGCATAACTGGATTCTATTTATCTTCTCAGGCGCTTTACCTTATATTTTATGTGTCCGGCCGATATCTGTATGTCCGGTTTAAATGCTGCAAGTGTTGTGTTAAAAAGGTTGCTTAGTTACACATACTTCGCTTTGCTTCTGTCGCTACCTAAGATGCCGATTCGTCATTTCCGGTTTTGCGGCATTGATTACTATGCCGACTTGTCATTTTCGGCTTTCTAGCTTCTGCTACTGGCCGATTCGTCATTTCCGGTTGTCGGTATTAGCGTTTACTTCCGTGTTTGGTGTGCGGCTTGATTAATATTTTGTTCCATGTGGCGATTAGGGTAATGCCTTGATGCAGCTGTTTACCGGTTATATTCGTTCCTGATTGGTTCATTGTTTGTTAAATACCTTCCTCTCCAGCATTCCACCACCCCTGGACGAAGCTTTGATGCGAAACGCGCGTCGGGTGTGGTGGGTGCCTGGACTTCTTTATACCACATAGGTAATTATGTATGATCTTTCTTTTTTTGGGGTATTTTGTTGATACATTTATTTTTTCTTACTTGTTTTTGTTATTATACTGATCACTATTCACTATATGTATTTTTAGGTACTCCAACTTTATTTGCACACTTTATATTCTTTATGTGTATTATACTTTGGATCATATATGTACATGTTTTTAGTAGTCCAGGTGACCCACCAAATTTCTTTGCGGTGATCACTGGATCTTTTATATATTAAATATATTTTCAATAAAATACACCTAAAGATAGAAAGAGGAAAGCTATCTGCCCCGGAGCAGATCCCCAAAGAACATAGGAAGCCCCCAAACATGTAATGGCGGTTAGACAAGAGGAAATACGGACACAGACAGAAAATAGTATGAGCAAACGCTCGGGCCCAATCTGCCTAGACAGAAAAGGATAGGAAGGGTACTTACTGCAATCCAAAAAACCCTAAAAAAAAGCCAACGCTACTAATTGCAAAAACACCTGAGATCACACGACCTCTACCACCTAAATTAGTTCTCTGGTGTAACAAAACGAAGCCGCAGCCACTGAAAAAACTGGAAAAGGCAAATGAACAAACAACAGTGACTCCAGAGGAACCGAGAGGAACCCAAGCCCCCCCCGGGGAGGGGAACCTGGCCAACCTCACAGAAATGTAGAGAAATATGCAAATGGCAAGCACAAAAACAAAAAACAGAAAATATCTTATCTGAGAGCAAGAGAAGAGGCAAGACTCAGCAAGCTTCCAAGTGAACCAGGAAACAACGTTGAGACAAGAACAATTGATCACAGGCAACCATGATGGGGGGAAACCTCCCTTATATCCAGTCAGTCTGTGATTCCTGATTGCCAATCCTCATTGAATGGTTCAGTACTGTTTGTAACCACCAGAGGGAGCTTCTGCTCAGAATTAATTTCTAAAACATTCTCAACAGTTCCCCCCCTTGAGGAGGGGTCACCGAACCCTCATTTGTGCAACCAGGTCAGTCAGGATGAGCTCTATGATACGCACGGATCAGTCTCCTAGCATGGATGTCCGAAGCAAACACCCAAGAATTGTCCTCCTGACCATAACCTCTCCACTTAACCAAATACTGGAGTTTCCGTCTAGAAAAACGAGAATCCAATATTTTCTCAACCACATACTCCAGATTGCCCTCAACCAAAACAGGGTCAGGAGGCGCAGCCATAGGAACCACTGGCTCGACAAACCTTTTTGTAACGAATGGAAGCGGAGGCAGAGGTGGTGAAGTTCACATTCGTTTTTATTTTTTAATGTGGAACCTCGAGACCGCGGTCCGGGGGGCTCCGAAGGGGGCGTAACTAGTGAGCCCCGGGTACCGTAGTAAGGCCCCTCGAACAGGACCAGAATGGAATACCCGGAGGACACAGGTGCTACCTCCAGTTAGACCCCGGACACGTGGCAGCTGTCCCAGAGGGACCAAAAGGGTAACAGGTATTACAGAGTCCGTGGAAAGTTCTTGACGGAGAAGGGTAAGGTCCTGGTCCAGAACGGATGGTAGAAGGCTGGCTCCAGTGACCTTGTCACAGTCGATGGGTACGGATGGCTGATGGCGGAACGGGATGACACTTGCGCCAGTAATAGCCGAGATTGTCCAGATTAGCCAGATACGGGTTAGCAATGATCTGAGGAGACAAACAGTATCAGCGAAGCACAGAGACTGCAGACGCAGCGCAGACAGAACAGGCACAGAACCGGATGTAGCAATGATAGAACACGTTGCTCCGGCACTCCCCTAATGGTGGAGTGACCAGATATAGTACTGAGTGCGCAGCCATTGGATAATTAGCTATTTCAAAAGATGCACGCTGCCCCTTTAAGAGAGGCGGTGGGCGCGGCCTCGCGTCCTAAGCCGACTGTCTGGAGGCCTTCCAGCAGCGTGCCAGGAAGTGGAGAAGGACTCAGGACGCCGGAGAGCAGATGGGACAGGAGACCCCAGCCCACGCACAGACCGCCGCAGAGGGACAGCCCGAGGAACAGGTGAGTGAGCAGAACGGAGTGCAGAGGCAGCGCTGGGACCGGGTGTAACAGTATCCCCTCTTTACTCCCCCTCTTTTTCAAGCCAGCGTGAAATCTTTTAAGAAGAAGAGGGGCCTGGATGTTCTCTTTAGGCTCCCAAGACCTCTCCTCAGGACCAAAACCCTTCCAGTCCACCAGGTAATAGATCCTACCTCTTACTCGCTTAGAGGCCAAGATATGTTTCACCTCAAAAACATCATCCTCAGAGACCGGATCAGGAGTGGTACCCGGGTCCTTAAAAAGGAGCTCAACACTACTGGTTTGAGGAGGGAAACATGAAAGGAGTTAGGTACTCTTAGAGAATTAGGCAATTTCAGTTTATAAGAGACCGGGTTGATCTGTCTCAAAACTTCAAAGGGGCCAATGAAACGAGGACCCAATTTGTACCATGGTAACTTCAGACGGATGTACTTGGAGGAGAGCCATACCTTGTCTCCTGGACGAAAGATGGGAGCCTCCAAACGTCTTTTGTCCGCATGCGTTTTCATACGTTGAGAAGCTTTCTCCAAAGCCGACCTGGTCTCTCTCTCCAAATGTCCGAGAAATTCTTTGACAAGGTATCGACTGCCGGAACATCCGATAATCCCGAGACAGGAACAGGAATTCCGGGTTGCAGTCCAAACACAATCTGAAAGGGAGACTTTCCAGAAGATTCACTTACTTGATTGTTGTAGGAGAATTCCGCCCAGGGCAGTAATTCTACCAGTCATTATGATGAGCGTTGACGAAGTGACGCAGGTATCCAGCCAGGATTTGATTGATCCTCTCCACTTGCCCATTAGACTGGGGATGATATGCAGAAGAAAAATCTAGTTCAATTTTTACCATTTTACAGAGTCCTCTCCAGAACTTAGAGGTGAACTGGACGCCCCTGTCGGACACGATGTGGAGAGGAAATCCATGTAGACGAAAGATGTGCTGGATGAAGTGAGTGGCCAGTTCTGGAGCAGACGGGAGGCCAGATAGCGGAAAGAAGTGGGCCATTTTAGAGAAGCGATCCACCACAACCCAGACCACTGAGCAGCCAGAAGAGATGGGAAGATCCGTGATGAAATCCATCGCGATGTGCTGCCAGGGAGCGGACGGAATCGGAAGAGGCAGCAGCCTGCCGGCTGGTAGATGTTTAGCAGTTTTGTTACGAGCACATGAAGGACATGCTGCGACGAACTCCTGGATATCCTTGACCATGGTAGGCCACCAGTAATACCGGGAGATGAGTTGCTGCGTCTTTTTCTGACCAGCATGGCCAGCCAATTTAGAAGAATGACCCCAGGCAGAACACGAGTACGGTCAGAAGCAGACACGAAAGTCTTCCCAGGAGGAAGCCGGGCCAGATCAGTGGAGGCAACAGAGACTAACCTAGAAGGTTCAATAATGTGCTGAGGTTCCTCCTCCAGTTCAGGAGGCAAGAAGGCCCTAGAGAGTGCGTCTGCCTTGATGTTCTTGTCAGCTGGACGGAAATGAAGTACAAAATTGAAACGGGCAAAAAATAACTGCCCAACGGGCCTGACGGGGATTCAGTCTTAAAGCAGATTGGAGATAGGCAAGGTTTTTATGGTCGGTGAATATGATTACCTGGTGATGAGCTCCTTCAAGAAGATGTCTCCATTCCTCCAGAGCCAATTTGATGGCCAACAGTTCGCGATCACCGACAGAGTAGTTCCTTTCTGCAGGAGAAAAAACCTTGGAAAAAAAACACACGAGATCATCCGCCCGGTAGACGACTTCTGGGTCAGAACTGCTCCTGCACCTATGGAAGAAGCGTCAACTTCAAGAAAAAATTGCTCACTTGAATTAGGACGATGGAGAACGGGGCGGAAGCGAAGGCTTTTTTGAGAGAAACAAAGGCCTCTTCTGCCTCGGAGGACCATTCCTTAGAGTTTACACCTTTCCGGGTTAAGGCTGTGATTGGAGCCACTCGGGTGGAAAAGTGTGGAATGAATTGCCGGTAGTAATTGGCGAATCCGAGGAACCTTTGTATGGCTTTTAGCCCAGACGGACGAGGCCAGTGGAGAACTGCAGACAACTTCTCCGGATCCATCTTTAATCCTGTGGAAGATACAATGTACCCAAGGAAAGGCAAAGAGGACTGCTCAAAGAGGCATTTCTCATATTTGGCATAGAGCCTGTTCTCTCTCAGTCTTTGTAAGACCAGGCGTACTTGCCTCCGGTGTGACGTCAAGTCAGCAGAAAAAATCAAAATATCGTCCAGGTAAACCACGACACAAGTATAGAGCAAGTCCTGAAAATGTCATTAACAAATTCCTGAAAAAACCGCAGGTGCATTGCTTAGGCCGAATGGCATTACCAGGTATTCATAGTGGCCGTCCCGGGTGTTGAAGGCTGTTTTCCATTCGTCTCCCCTCTGATTCGGATCAGGTTGTAGGCCCCTCTGAGGTCCAATTTGGTGAAGATCTTGGCCCCTCGGAGACGATCAAACAGCTCTGAAATAAGAGGCAATGGATACCTGTTTTTTACCGTGATTTGATTTAGACCCCGATAGTCAATGCAGGGCCGCAAGGATCCGTCCTTTTTCTTCACAAAGAAGAATCCAGCTCCTGCCGGTGACGATGACTTTCGGATAAATCCTCTAGCCAAATTCTCTTGAATGTAGTCCGACATGGCCTGAGTCTCTGCCTGTGAAAGAGGATAAACTCTCCCGCGAGGGGGTGATGCTCCTGGAAGAAGCTCTATCTGACAGTCATACGACCTGTGTGGAGGTAGTCTCTCAGCCTCTTTTTTCCCAAAGACGTCAGAGAAGGACCAATAGGCGGAAGGCAACCCTGGCAGGGTATCAGGCTGGACTGGAGGTGAAACAGGTTGAATCCGGGTTAAGCAACGATTCATGCAGGTATCTCCCCAACGCAGAACTTCTCCAGTTTTCCAATTAAGGACTGGTTCATGCATCTGGAGCCAAGGTAAACCTAGAAGCATGGGATGGGATAAACCAGGATATACATAAAATCGCATTCGTTCAGTATGCATTAGACCTACCCGGAGTTCCACCAACTCGGTTTGAAACTGGACGGGCTCGGTCAGCGGTTTGCCATCCACGGCAGACACCTGTAATGGATCAGGAAGACGCTGGACTGGTAAGCGGTAATGATCCACAACCGCCTGCTGGATGAAGTTCCCTGCAGCTCCAGAATCCAGTAGACAGTGTTCGGAGAATTTTATTGCTCCATAGGACACAGTGACAGAGATGTGTAAAGAGGGAGAGGACTGCTCTTTACCTAGGTTGGCCCCTCCTACCGGACCTAGGCACTGGAGTTTCCTGACTTTTTAGGACAGAAATGAATCAAATGTTCAGAACTACCGCAGTAGTAACAACTTCCCTCCTTGCGACGTGCCTCCCGGCGGCGGGTGGCCAAACTTACATGGTCCACCTCCATGGCCTCGGAGGCGGAGGGTGAAGTACCTGTTTTGTACAAACTAGAGTCCAGGTGATAGGACCTTTTGTCCCGCTTGATCTCCATGGAGCGCTCCTGAAAACGCAGGTCAATTCGGGTTGCCAAGGATATTAGCTCTTCCAAGAGAGTAGGTCTGTCCCGTCCCGCCAGCTCATCCTTGATTCTTCCGGATAGGCCTTCCCAGAAGTTAGCAACCAGGGCCTCATTGTTCCACGATAATTCAGACGAGAGGGTGCGGAATTTAACAGCATACTGAGCTACCGTGAGAGTACCTTGGCGCAGGCGGAGCAGAGATGATGCAGTCGAAGTGGTACGACCAGGTTCATCGAAAGTCCTGCGAAAAGCCTCTAGGAAAGATTGAAGATCGTTAACCACCGGATCCCCTCTCTCCCATAGCGGGTTTAGCCAGGCGAGGGCTTCTCCTCCCAGGTGTGACATGATGAAGCCCACCTTGGCTCGGTCAGAAGCAAACATATGCCCCAAGATTTCGAAGTGTAGAGTGCACTGATTGAGGAAACCCCGACACAGAGTAGGATCACCCTGGAAACGGGTAGGAGCCGCCAGACGGGGACCTTGATTTGCCATGGGAACTGGTACCTGATTATTGATAGAAGAGTCAGGTGCAGACGAGGACCCTAGGGAATCCATGCGGGTAGACAAGCTGCGTAGATAAGTCGTGATCTTGTCCTGTTGAACTCCCAAAAGGGCCACCTCCTGGCACAGATCCGTGGTCGGAGGTCTCTGGGATCCAGCGGGTTCCATGGCCGGAGCAATCTGTAACGAATGGAAGCGGAGGCAGAGGTGGTGAAGTTCACATTCGTTTTTATTTTTTAATGTGGAACCTCGAGACCGCGGTCCGGGGGGCTCCGAAGGGGGCGTAACTAGTGAGCCCCGGGTACCCGTAGTAAGGCCCCTCGAACAGGACCAGAATGGAATACCCGGAGGACACAGGTGCTACCTCCAGTTAGACCCGGACACGTGGCAGCTGTCCCAGAGGGACCAAAAGGGTACCAGGTATTACAGAGTCCGTGGAAAGTTCTTGACGGAGAAGGGTAAGATCCTGGTCCAGAACGGATGGTAGAAGGCTGGCTCCAGTGACCTTGTCACGGTCGACGGGTACGGATGGCTGATGGCGGAACGGGATGACACTTGCGCCAGTAATAGCCGAGATTGTCCAGATTAGCCAGATACGGGTTAGCAATGATCTGAGGAGACAAACAGTATCAGCAAAGCACAGAGACTGCAGACGCAGCGCAGACAGAACAGGCACAGAACCGGATGTAGCAATGATAGAACACGTTGCTCCGGCACTCCCCTAATGGTGGAGTGACCAGATATAGTACTGAGTGCGCAGCCATTGGATAATTAGCTATTTCAAAAGATGCACGCTGCCCCTTTAAGAGAGGCGGTGGGCGCGGCCTCGCGTCCTAAGCCGACTGTCTGGAGGCCTGCCAGCAGCGTGCCAGGAAGTGGAGAAGGACTCAGGACGCCGGAGAGCAGATGGGACAGGAGACCCCAGCCCACGCACAGACCGCCGCAGAGGGACAGCCCGAGGAACAGGTGAGTGAGCAGAACGGAGTGCAGAGGCAGCGCTGGGACCGGGTGTAACATTTTTCAATAAGGACTTGTGGAACACGTTATGGATCTTAAATGTCCCTGGAAGAAGTAAACGAAAGGAAACAGGATTAAGAATCTCCATGATCTTATAAGGTCCAATGAACCTAGGCTTAAACTTAGGAGATGCAACTCTCATAGGGATATTCCTTGAGGACAACCAGACCAAGTCCCCCACTTTAAACCGAGGACCATCAGTCCTATGCCGGTTGGCAAACCGCTGGGCCTTCTCCTGAGAAAGGGACAACCTCTCCACTATCTGGTCCCAAATCTGCTGCATACGCTCCACAACAGAGTCAACACCCGGACAGACAGAAGCCTCCGTCTGTCCCGAAGAAAATCGAGGGTGAAACCCAAAATTGCAGAAAAATTGAGACATCAAAGTGGCAGAGCTTGCCCTATTATTAAGAGCAAACTCAGCCAAAGGCAAAAAAGAGACCCAGTCATCTTGATCAGCAGACACAAAGCATCTCAGATAAGTCTCCAATGTCTGGTTTGTTCTCTCAGTTTGTCCATTGGTCTGAGGATGAAAAGCAGAGGAGAAAGACAATTGAACACCAAGTTTAGAACAAAAAGTCCTCCAAAATCTGGAAACAAACTGGACTCCTCTGTCAGACACAATGTTCTCAGGAATGCCGTGTAACCGAACCACGTGCTGAAGGAACAAAGGCACCAACTCGGAGGAGGAAGGCAACTTAGGTAATGGCACAAGATGTATCATCTTGGAAAACCTATCACAAATCACCCAGATAACGGTCATTCTCTGAGAGACAGGGAGGTCGGAAATAAAATCCATAGAGATATGGGTCCATGGTCTCTTGGGCACAGGCAATGGCATCAACAAACCACTAGAGCGAGAGCAAGGCTTGGAGCGAGAGCAAGTCCCACAGGACTGCACAAACTCCCTGACGTCACAAGACAAAGTAGGCCACCAAAAGGACCGACTCACCAAGTCTCTGGTACCAAAAATTCCGGGATGACCGGCCAACGCGGAACAATGAATCTCAGACATCATACTCTTCTTCCACTGGTCTGGGACAAACAATTTCCCAACAGGGCAGCGCTCGGGTTTTATCCTCCTGACACCCCTCCAGAGCCAGTCTCGAATTGGGCAAGATGGCGGAAAGAACTACACCCTCTTTCAAAATAACAGCAGGATCAGATAACTCAGGAGAGTCCGCAAGGAAACTCCTCAAGAGGTCATCCGCCTTAACATTCTTAGTGCCAGGAAGAAAGGAAACCACAAAATTAAAACGTGTGAAAAACAAGGCCCACCTGGCCTGTCTAGGATTAAGTCGCTTGGCTGATTCCAGATAAACCAGATTCTTATGGTCCGTGAGGACCACCACCTGATGTTTGGCTCCCTCCAGCCAATGTCTCCACTCTTCAAAAGCCCACTTCATGGCCAATAACTCCCGATTACCCACGTCATAATTACGTTCAGTTGGAGAAAATTTTTGAGAGAAAAAAGCACAAGGGTTACTTTTAGAGGTCTCTGGATCTCTTTGGGACAAAACGGCACCTGCCCTAATTTCAGAGGCATCAACCTCCACCTGAAATGGCAGAGAAACATCAGGCTGCCGTAGAACAAGAGCAGAAGTGAATCTCTGCTTAAGTTCCTGAAACGCAGAGACTGCCTCAGGAGGCCAATTCACCACATCAGAACCCTTTTTGGTCAAATCAGTCAATGGTTTAACAATAACAGAGAAATTACCAATAAATTTACGATAAAAATTTGCAAAACCCAAGAATCTCTGAAGAGCCTTTAATGAAGTAGGTTGGACCCAATCACAGATGGCCTGAACCTTGACCGGGTCCATTTCAATAACAGATGGAGACAAAATGAATCCCAGAAATGAGATCCTCTGTACGCCAAAAAGACACTTTGATCCCTTCACATACAGAGCATTCTCTCTCAAAATCTGGAACACAGTCCGAACATGTTTCACATGAGAGTCCCAGTCATTAGAAAAAATCAAGATATCATCCAAATAAACAATCAGAAATTTATTCACAAAATCCCTGAAAATGTCATTCATGAAGGACTGGAAGACGGAAGGAGCATTAGTGAGCCCAAAGGGCATCACTAGGTACTCAAAATGCCCCTCTGGGGTGTTAAACGCCGTCTTCCATTCATCCCCGTGCTTAATGCGAATAAGGTTATATGCCCCCCTGAGGTCAAGCTTGGTAAACCAAGTAGCACTTTTCACCCTGGAAAACAGGTCAGAAATCAAGGGTAACGGTTATTGATATTTCACAGTGATATTGTTCAAGAGACGATAATCAATACACGGCCTTAATGAACCATCCTTTTTGGCCACAAAGAAAAAACCAGCACCCAAGGGTGAAGAGGATGGTCTGATATGACCCTTCTCCAATGACTCCTTGATATAAGACCGCATAGCGTCATGTTCAGGTACAGACAAGTTAAAAAGGCCACCTTTATGGAATTTACTATCAGGCACTAATTCAATAGCGCAGTCATAGCTCCTATGGGGGGGCAAGGATGCAGATTTACTTTCGCTAAACAGATCAGAAAAATCAGTCAAAAAGTCAGGAACATCTTGAGCCTGGGGAGAGGCAGAAAAAGCAGGAGTGTTGTCATTAACACATTGGCAGCCCCAACTGGTTACAGACACAGATTTCCAATCCAAAACAGGATTATGAGACTGCAACCAAGGGAAACCTAGTACAATAATGTCATTCAGATTATACAGCACCAAAAATTTGCAACTCTCCTGATGATCAGGTTCAACCCTCATTATCACCTGAGTAGAGAACTGGGGTTTATTCTCAGCCAAAGGGGTAGAATCAATCCCCAGTAGGGGAATAGACTTCCGTAGGGGTATCATGGGAAACCCACAACGTTTAGCAAAATCAAAATCCATCAGGTTAATAGCTGCTCCCGAATCAACAAAAGCCTGAGCAGAAAATGTGGACAGGGAGCAAATCAGGGTAACAGTCAACAGAAATTTAGTCTGAACACTACCCAAGACAACTGAGCGTGCAAAACGTCTTCCCCGCTTAGGGCAGACTGAAATAGCATGAGAGGCATCACCACAGTAGAAACATAACCCATTGCATTTTCGAAACTCATGACGCTGTGCCCCAGAAGCCACTCTATCACACTGCATGGGTTCAGAAGCTGGTTCACAAGGCAACACCATTCCACGCATACCTCTACGCTCACGCAAACGTCTGTCAATTTGAATCGCCAATGACATAGAATCATTGAGACCAGAGGGAGCAGGGAAACCCACCATAACATCTTTTACATTCTCTGACAGACCCTTCCGAAAAAGGGCTGCCAAAGCATCATCATTCCATTTGGTCAGAACTGTCCACTTTCGGAATTTCTGACAGTACAACTCAGCTCCTCAAGCCCCTGATTTAATGCCAACAAGGTTTTTTCAGCTTCATCAGTGACATTAGGTTCATCGTACAATAACCCCAGAGCCAGAAAAAATGCATCAACATCACTCAAAACAGGGTCCCCAGGTGTCAGGGAAAAAGCCCAATCCTTAGGATCGCCGCGCAGTAGAGAGATGACAATTTGAACCTGCTGTGCTGCGTTCCCTGAGGACTTAGGTTTTAAGGCAAAAAACAACTTACAGTTATTTTTGAAATTCAGAAATTTAGCTCGATTCCCCAAAAACAAATCTGGCATGGGGATCCTAGGTTCCACAACCGGCAACCATGCAAGATAGGTAGCAATACTCCGAACTTCAGTGGCAAGCTAATCCACATGGCCAGACAACTGTGCAAACTCCATTGAGAGAAAAAAAAAATAAAATAAAAAATTCCTCCTCAGCACCCAGAGAAAAAGAGGGAAAAAATGCAACAAACAGACAAAAAAAAAATTCTGACAACTCCCCTTTTCTTTTTTTTCCTTTTTACTATTTTTTCCCTTCTGTGAGTACCATATAATTTTCAGTTAGGCCGGTGATACTGTTATGTTTTGGTAGCTGAGGAGAGCAGGCAAAAACGGCAATACACCAGAGAGGTTGGAATCTACTGGATTGCAGTACCCTGACTAACCACCACAACTAAAGGCAGCTGTGGAGCGTTCCTACGTTGGTCCTAGACGCCTTGTCACAGCCTGAGAGGCTAACTACACCTAAAGATAGAAAGAGGAAAGCTATCTGCCCCGGAGCAGATCCCCAAAGAACATAGGAAGCCCCCAAACATGTAATGGCGGTTAGACAAGAGGAAATACGGACACAGACAGAAAATATTATGAGCAAACGCTGGGGCCCAATCTGCCTAGACAGAAAAGGATAGGAAGGATACTTACTGCAATCCAAAAAACCCTAAAAAAAAGCCAACGCTACTAATTGCAAAAACACCTGAGATCACACGACCTCTACCACCTAAATTAGTTCTCTGATGTAACAAAACTAAGCCGCAGCCACTGAAAAAACTGGAAAAGGCAAATGAACAAACAACAGTGGCTCCAGAGGAACCGAGAGGAGCCCAAGCCCCCCCCGGGGAGGGGAACCTGGCCAACCTCACAGAAATGCAGAGAAATATGCAAATGGCAAGCACAAAAACAAAAAACAGAAAATATCTTAACTGAGAGCAGGAGAAGAGGCAAGACTCAGCAAGCTTCCAAGTGAACCAGGAAACATTGTTGAGACAAGAACAATTGATTACCGGCAACCATGATGGGGGGAAACCTCCCTTATATCCAGCCAGTCCGTGATTCCTGATTGCCAATCCTCATTGAATGGTTCAGTACTGTTTGTAACCACCAGAGGGAGCTTCTGCTCAGAATTCATTTCTAAAACATTCACAACAGGAGTGTGCTGAAGTGGTGTATGGTGATGGAGCTAATTCTGACTATGGCCTGGTTCTGGTGCAAAGTTTTATGCTGGGGAAGGATGCAGGAAGGTAGCGCAAACATGGAGTGGGGATTGGTTGAGGGTTGAAGAGCAGCTTAATTATGAACTGATGGAAACAAGAGCTTGCACTTCTTATGCAACTATAACTCTCCTGCTGCAAACAGTTAATTTAAGGAGGTTATCTGCTGAAGAACAGCCATGAAGTCAAGGCTCAGAGTACACCAGAGGCTGACAAGTTACAAATCTATCACCTCTGAAAACTGCTTTGTTCTGTAAAGGAATTTTAGCAGACTTTTTGGAGCCAGATTCCAGTTATGCATATTGGTGTTTTGTGACCGGTATAGGTCCTACGGTTATCGGAGACATATTTTCATCATCTTCATAAGGTGGCAAATGTAATGCATTTACTTACAGTGGGGGAAACAAGTATTTGATCCCTTGCTGATTTTGTAAGTTGCCCACTGACACAGACATGAGCAGTCTATAATTTTAAGTGTTGGTTAATTCTAACATTGAGAGATAGAATATCAAAAATAAAATCCAGAAAATCACATTGTATAAATTATATAAATTTATTTGCATTTTGCAGTGAGAAATAAGTATTTGATCCCTCCGGCAAACAAGACTTAATACTTGGTGGTAAAACCCTTGTTGGCAGCGCAGTAGTCAGAATTTTTTTTGTAGTTGATGATGAGGTTTGATGTCAGGAGGAATTTTGCTCCTCTCCTCTTTGCAGATCATCTCTGAATCAGTAAGATTTTGGGGCTGTCACTTGGCAACTTGGAGCTTCACCTCCTCCATAAGTTTTCTATGGGATTAAGGTCTGGAGACTGGGTAGGCCACTCCATGTCCTTAATGTGCTTCTTTTTGAGCCACTCCTTTGTTGCCTTGGCTGTATGTTTTGGGTCATTGTCTTGCTGGAAGACCCAGCCACGACCCATTTTTAATGTCCTGGTGGAGGGAAGGAGTTTGTCACTCAGGATTTTACGGTACATGGCTCCATCCATTCTCCCATGGATGCGGTGAAGTAGTCCTGTGCCCTTAGCAGAGAAACACCCCAAAACTTAATGTTTCCACCTCCATGCTTGACAGTGGGGACGGTGATCTTTGGGTCATAGGCAGCAATTCTCTTCATCCAAACACGGCGAGTTGAGTTAATGCCAAAGAGCTCAATTTTTGTCTCATCTGACCACAGCACCTTCTCCAATCACTCACAGAATCATCCAGGTGTCATTGGTAAACTTCAGACGGGCTGCACATGTGCCTTCTTGATCTATGGACCTTGCGGGCACTGCAGGATTGTAAACCTTTACGGAGTAATGTGTTACCAATGGTTTTCTTAGTGACTGTGGTCCCAGCTGCATTGAGATCATTAACAAGCTCCCCCGTGTAGTTTTAGGCTGATCTCTCACCTTCCTCATGATCAAGGATACCCCACGAGGTGAGATTTTACATGGTGCCCCAGATCGATGTCGATTGACAGTCATTTTGTATTTCTTCCATTTTCTTACTATTGCACCAACAATTGTCTCCTTCTCACCCAGTGTCTTACTTATGGTTTTATAGCCCATTCCAGCTTTGTGCAGGTCTATGATCTTCTCCCTGACATCCTTAGAAAGCTCTTTGGTCTTGGTCTATCTCTCAATGTTAAAATTAACCTACCTTTAAAATTATAGACTATTCATGTCTTTGTCAGTGGGCAAACTTACAAAATCAGCAAGGGGTCTATCACGGGAAGGATTGCAAGAGAACTCACCAGTGAAATCTCCCGGAAGATGGGTACAGAAGACAGCCTCAGGCTCCTAGGAACGCTGGGTGAGCAGGGCAGGAGAGAGATTCTTTCAGGACCTGAATTACCTGACGGTTGGGCGGCGTGGCTTCATCCCGAAGAGCTAGAAGCTGAAGGAAAACTCCTAGAAAGGTAACTACGGGACAAAGTTACCCAGGGGCAAAGACAGAGACGTAAATAAGAACAGGCCGAGGTCAAAGCACGAGATAGCAGGACAGTACCAAGGATGAGACAGAACGGATAGTCGGGGCCAGGCAGAGGTCAAAACCAAACAGACAGAGAAGGTACAGAAACAGAATCCAACAAGCAGTATCCAGAGATCAGACCGAGTCAAAAACCAAAGTCAGGCAAACATGAACACAGCACAAACACACTCAGGGGCCAACACTCTCTGCCAAGGGCGAAAGTATCACTGACCAGGGAAATTTCCAAATGGAAGCCATAAAAAGTCCACTCAGGGTCAGAGTGAGGCTAGAGGAATTAACCCGATAATAACCGAGTCAGCCAAACCATGACTGGATCAAATACGTTCTTCCCCCACTGTACATCACTGTGTGGTTTCTACATCAGCTCCAAATTAATATTGGACAAATATATATATGCCATGTTTCCTACCCATAATAAGCTAAAATCATAATGGGCAACATGGGTTTAATATCTCCCACCTGGGAACTCCATGTGGAGGAGATCCTGAAAACTGGTGATCTCATCATTTTTTGGGCCCTAGCTGCATACCATTGACCAGCCCCAATCTGAGGTCAGCCAGGGAGGTATGTGGTCGTAACTCCTATCTGATAAATACAGATTTTGAATTATAATCTTGGCCAGTCCTCGAAGACACCATGCACTGTGGTTCTGTATCCTTTTCCTTGAATGTGTGATTCCCTACACTAAGATCTTTGCCTTTTCTGTGACACAGATTTAGTACATTTCTTTTGTTATCCGTTTTTATTTTATGTGACTGTATATTCTGTATTGTTTTATCCCGTTCTTTAATAGCTTTGGTATATTTTTATAAACACTGCATACTTTTCGGATTAAATAGTATAAAATGTATTATCTCTGTTCCTCTTGCTCTATGAACCACACCCCTAAAGCCATATGCTACTTTAAACGAGGGTCCAATCGGCCTGTATAAACGATTGGTGGTGGCAGGGAACTGGAGCTGGTAGGGAGCTGTTGTGAACGTATTGGAGACAATTTCTGAGCGGAGGCTCCCTCTGGTGGTTTCTGTCGGTACTGAAGCTGTATCGAATGACTGGGCCTCCTCAGCTGGCATCGATACCAGGCAATCAGGAGTCACTGACTGGACTGATATAAAGGAGCTGCCTTCCCATGATCCTCACCGGTGATCAAGTCTTGTTTCCTGGTTCATTTGGAAGTCTTCTGGTGTCTTGCCTTCATCTGCTACCTTCAGATAAGATATTTTCTGCTTGTTTCTTTTTGTTTGCTATTTCCATTTTTGTCTGCACCTTTGTGGAGGTTAGCCGGGTCCCCTCCTGGGGCCTGTGCTTCTCTCTGTTTTCTGTAGCCACTATTATTTGTTCAATTGCTCTTTCCCTGCTTTTTGAGTGGCTGCGGGTTAGCCTTGTTCACTCTGAGATCAGATTTAGTGGGTGGCGAGATCGTGTGATCTCAGAATTTTTGTAATCAGAAGTGTTGGAAGTTTTGCTAGGGTTTTGCTGGGTTGCAGATCGTATTCTGTTCTTTCCTGTCCTATTTAGGCAGTGTTTGGCCCCTGCGTTTGCTCACTCTATTTTCTGCCTGCGTTTGTGTTTCATCTTGTCTAACCGCCATTATATGTTTGGGGGCTGCCTATTCCTTTGGGGCTCTAATCTGGGGCAGTTAGCTTTCCTGTTTCTGTCTTTAGGTGTAGCTAGCTCTCTGGCTGTGCCGAGGCGTCTAGGATCACCGTAGGTACGCTCCACGGCTGCTTCTAGTTGTGCGGTTAGTTTAGGGATCTGCAACCCATAAGTTCCAAACCTCTCAGGTGTTCGGCTGCCTTGCTGTTTTGCTCCTGTCCTCCTCAGTTACCAAATCATAACAGAATCACCGGCCTTACTGAAAATTCTATGGTACTCAACAGAAGGGAAAAATAGTAAAAAAAAAAAAAGTTGTCAGTTGTCAAAAAAAAAAGAGTTGTCAGAATTTTTTTTAATTTTTTTTTACATATATACATTTTTCCCTCTTTTTCTCTGGGGGCTGATGAGGAATTTTTTCTTCAATGGAAATCAAGCAATGTCCGAGCGTGTGGAGCAGCTTGCTGCTGAAGTTTGGAGTATGGCAATCTATCTCACTCGGATGCCTGTTGTAGAGCCTAAAATTCCTACTTCAGATTTGTTTTTTGGGGATTGCTCTAAATTTTTGAATTTTAAAAATAACTGTAAGTTGTTTTTTGCCTTGAGGCCTACGTCCTCGGGGAACGCTGCACAGCAGGTTCAAATTGTCATCTCCCTGTTGCGCGGCAATCCTCAGGATTGGGCCTTTTCCCTGACACCTGGGGATCCTGTCTTGACTGATGTTGATGTATTTTTTTAACCCAATGTTACTGATCAAGCTGAGAGAACCTTGTTGGCATTAAAACAGGGTTAGGAAGCTGCAGAGCTGTATTGTCAGAAATTCCGAAAGTGGGCAGTCCTTACTAAATGGAATGACGATGCCCTGGCAGCCCTTTTTCGGAAGGGTCTGGGAGAGACTGTAAAGGACGTTATGGTGGGATTTCCTGTCCCCTCTGGGCTCAATGACTCTATGGCATTGGCTATTCAAATTGACAGACATCTGCGTGAGCGTAGAAATATGCGAGAGGTGGTGACGCCTTGTTAGCCAGCCCTTGAGCCCATGCAGCGTCAGGAGTTTCGTAAGCGTAATAAGTTGTGCTTCTACTGTGGAGACGCTTCTCATGCTATTTCCAAACAAGAAAAAAAGGTAGCACACTGTAGCGCTATAGCTTGCAAACACGAAATATGAAAATATGAAAAATATGAAAAAATGAATTGCATCATTACCTTAGAAATATGAAAAATTGAGAAGTCTTAGCGCATAAGATGGCCAAATTATGTGAGCCTGATAGCCACGTCAAGGCTCTTCTCGTATATCAGGTCCTAACTAATGCCAATCCTCACTTAGAAAAGTCTGTCTGCATGGGAACCTATGAATCCTCTCTTCAGACTAAATTCTACATCTCTGTTGAGGGGTAGTGAACCTGGTGTAATTAAAAAGCCTGTGACCAACAGGTGGAGTGCTCAGGTAGAAGGTAAATGAATATATATAAAAAAACTGACCGGCACATCCAAACATAGATCCAGTGTGAACAGGTGCTAAACCTAGAGTCACCAACTCATATACATACAAGAAAAAAGGTAGCACACTGTAGCGCTATAGCTTGCAAACACAGAAATATGAAAATATGAAAAAATGAATTGCATCATTACCTTAGAAATATGAAAAATTGAGAAGTCTTAGCCATAAGATGGCCAAATTATATGAGCCTGATAGCCACGTCAAGGTCACAGGCTTTTTAATTACACCAGGTTCACTACCCCTCAACAGAGATGTAGAATTTAGTCTGAAGAGAGGATTCATATGTTCCCATGCAGACAGACTTTTCTAAGTGAGGATTGGCATTAGTTAGGACCTGATATACGAGAAGAGCCTTGACGTGGCTATCAGGCTCACATAATTTGGCCATCTTATGCGCTAAGACTTCTCAATTTTTCATATTTCTAAGGTAATGATGCAATTCATTTTTTCATATTTTTCATATTTCGTGTTTGCAAGCTATAGCGCTACAGTGTGCTACCTTTTTTCTTGTATGTATATGAGTTGGTGACTCTAGGTTTAGCACCTGTTCACACTGGATCTATGTTTGGATGTGCCGGTCAGTTTTTTGATATGTATTCATTTACCTTCTACCTGAGCACTCCACCTGGTGGTCACAGGCTTTTTAATTACAACAGGTTCATCACCCCTCCACAGAGATGTAGATTTTAGTCTGAAGAGAGGATTTATACGTTCCCATGCAGACAGACTTTTCTAAGTGAGGATTGGCATTAGTTAGGACCTGATATACGAGAAGAGCCTTGACGTGGCTATCAGGCTCACATAATTTGGCCATCTTATGCGCTAAGACTTCTCAATTTTTCATATTTCTAAGGTAATGATGCAATTATTTTTTCATATTTTTCATATTTTCATATTTCGTGTTTGCAAGCTATAGCGCTACAGTGTGTTACCTTTTTTTCTTGTATGTATATGAGTTGGTGACTCTAGGTTTAGCACCTGTTCACACTGGTTCTCATGCTATTTCCATCTGCCCCAAGCGGGGAAGATGTTTTGCGCCTCAGTTGTCTTGGGTAGTGTTCAGACTAGGATTCTTTTGACTCTTACCTTGATTTGCTCCGTTTCCACATTTTCGGCTCAGGCTTTTGTTGATTCAGGAGCAGCTATAAACCTCATGGATTTTGATTTTGCCAAATGTAGTTTTCCCATTGTGCCCTGCGGAAGTCTATTCCTTTGCTGGGCATTGAATCTACCCCTTTGGCGGAGAATAAACCCCAGTTTTCGACCCAGGTGATAATGCGGGTAGCCCGTACCACCAAGAGAATTGTAAATTTTTGGTGTTACATAATTTACATGACATTATTGTACTGGGTTTTCCTTGGTTACAGACTCTTAATCCTGTTTTGGATTGGAAGTCTGTGTCTGGTCAGTTGGGGTTGTCAATGTGTTCGTAGTGACACTCCTATTTTTTCTACCTCTTCCCAGTTGGAAGATGTCCCCGACTATTTGGCTGATTTTTATGATGTATTTAGTGAGAGTAAATCTGCGTCCTTGCCTCCGCATAGGAGTTATGATTGTGCGATTGAGTTGGTACCGGTTGTAAATTTCCCAAGGGTCGGCCCTTCAATTTATCTGTACCCGAGCATGATGCTATGCGATCGTATATCAAAGAGGCTTTGGAAAAGGGTCATATCAGACCATCCTCTTCA
>JARQOD010004766.1:0-52460 GCA_033576555.1 Oophaga sylvatica
AAAAACGTCTGGATCCTCCTCAATTCCGTCCTGGGGACAAAGTCTGGCTTTCGTCCAAATATGTTCGACTCAAAATTCCGTCCTACAAGTTAGGTCCTCAGTTCATCGGTCCTTTTGAGATCATCAGTCAGATCAACCCGGTGTCCTATAAATTGAAACTCCCGGCCAATTTACGAATTCCTAATTCTTTTCATGTATCTCTCCTCAAACCTGTGGTTCTTAACTCTTTTTTTAAGTCTACAGGTACACCTCCTGCTCCAGTGTCTGCTGATGATGAATTTGAGGTAGAGAACATTCTGGCCACAAAAAGGGTAGGAAAAAAGACTTATTTTTTGGTGGATTGGAAGGGGTTTGGTCCTGAGGAGAGAACCTGGGAACCTCGGGAAACATCCATGCCCCTCTCATCCTAGCTAATTTTTTTTCTGGCCTAAGAGGGGGGGGGCCTAGAGGGGGGGGTACTGTAGCGCCCGCGTCCCTGCCTGCTGCCAGACAGGGACGTCGCTCTCCTCACCTGCGCTCAGCGTCCTCGGTGCTCCCAGCCTCCTCTGCGCCTCTGGCATCCTCGGCGTCCTCCTTCCGCCCTGCTGGTCCCGCGTGCTCTTTCCCTGCTGCTGGCCTAAGGGCGCGCGCCCGCACCCTCCCCCGCTCTTAAAGGAGCCGCGCGCATTTTCCAAATCAGTCTCCAGCCAATGCTGGTGGACTCCACCCTATATTAAGGGCTTCCTCCTTAATGGAGGTGCCCGAGCAATGTTGTTTCTGTGCAGTCTAACTCTGCTTCAGCCATCAGCTCCTGTTTCCAGTTGCCTGCCTGTTACCTGTCTGTTTGCCTGTCGGCCATCTGACTGCAGCTCTATCCAGAGGTTCGGACATCTTCAGCAGAGATCCCCGGCTGTTGCCTGCTCACCTGGGAGCGATCATCTGCCATCCGACTGCAGCTCTATCCAGAGGTTCGGACATCATCTGCGGAGATCTCCGGCTATTGCAGAGACTCTTGCCTGCTCACCTGGGAGCGATCATCTGCCATCCGACTGCAGCTCTATCTAGAGGTTCGGACATCATCAGCAGAGATCCCGGCTATTCCAGAGACTCTTGCCTGCTCACCTGGGAGCGATCATCTGCCATCCGACTGCAGCCTACCAGGAGGCTCCACCAGCTCAGGTCGTATATGCCTGTTTGTCTAGAGACTGCCTTGGTCACTTACCGTGACAAATCTGCCTGTCCACAGACTGCCCTGGTCACTTGCCGTGACAACCTGCCTGTCCAGAGACTGCCCTGGTCACTTGCCGTGACAACCTGCCTGTCCAGAGACTGCCCTGGTCACTTGCCGTGACAACCTGCCTTTTCAGAGACTGCCCTGGTCACTTGCCGTGACAACCTGCCTGCCCAGAGACTGCCCTGGTCACTTGCCGTGACAAACCTGCCTGCCCAGAGACTGCCCTGGTCACTTGCCGTGACAAACCTGCCTGCCCAGAGACTGCCCTGGTCACTTGCCGTGACAACCTGCCTGTCCAGAGACTGCCCTGGTCACTTGCCGTGATAACCTGCCTGTCCAGAGACTGCCCTGGTCACTTGCCGTGACAACCTGCCTGTCCAGAGACTGCCCTGGTCACTTGCCGTGACAACCTGCCTGTCCAGAGACTTCCTTGGTCACTTGCTGTGACAACCTGCCTGTCCAGAGGCTGCCTGGCTAATTGCCGTGATTCCCTGTCCTATTCCCGGATGCCACCCCTCTCTTGCAAGTAAATTGTCTTGTATAATAAAGCTTAGTGGTTCCACCAACCAGACCCGTTTCCGTCAGTGGTTCCACCTACCAGACCCGTTACACTGGGTTGCCTGTTGTGGAACCTAGGATTCCCATGCCAGATTTGTTTATAGTGGATCGAGCTAAGTTTCTGAATTTCAAAAATAACTGTAAATTGTTTTTTGCCTTAAAATCTAAGTCCTCAGGGAACGCAGCGCAGCAGGTTCAAATTGTCATCTCTCTCCTGTGCGGCGACCCTCAGGATTGGGCTTTTTCCCTGACACCTGGGGATCCTGTTTTGAGTGATGTTGATGCGTTTTTTCAGGCTTTGGGGTTATTGTACGATGAGCCTAATGTCACTGATCAAGCTGAAAAAACTTTGTTGGCATTAAGTCAGGGGCTTGAGGACGCTGAGTTATACTGTCAGAAATTCCGTAGGTGGGCAGTCCTGACCAAATGGAATGACGACGCTTTGGCAGCTCTTTTTCGGAAGGGACTGTCAGATAATGTAAAGGATGTTATGGTGGGATTCCCTGTTCCCTCTGGTCTCAATGATTCTATGTCATTAGCGATTCAAATTGACAGACGTTTGCGTGAGCGGAAAGGTATGCGTGGAATAATGTTGCCTTGTGAGCCTGCTTCTGAATCCATGCAGTGTGATAGAGTGGTTTCTGGGACACAGCGTCATGAATTTCGAAAGCGCAATGGGTTATGTTTCTACTGTGGTGATGCCTCTCATGCTATTTCAGTCTGCCCTAAGCGGGGAAGACGTTTTGCACGCTCAGTTGTCTTGGGTAGTGTTCAGACTAAGTTTTTATTAACTGTTACCTTGATATGCTCTCTGTCCTCATTTTCTGCTCAGGCTTTTGTTGATTCTGGAGCAGCTATTAACCTGATGGATTTTGATTTTGCTAAACGTTGTGGGTTTCCCTTGATACCCCTACGGAAGTCTATTCCCCTACTGGGGATCGATTCTACCTCTTTGGCTGAGAATAAACCTCAGTTCTCTACTCAGGTGATAATGAGGGTAGAACCTGATCATCAGGAGAGTTGCAAATTTTTGGTTCTGTATAATCTGCATGACATTATCGTACTGGGTTTCCCTTGGTTACAGTCTCATAATCCTGTTTTGGATTGGAAATCTGTGTCTGTTACCAGTTGGGGCTGCCAATGTGTTAATACCATATACAAAAAAAATATACAAAAAAAGGTTGCACTCTATCGTGCCAAAGCAAGTCAATGTGAAATATGAAACATGAATAGCAATATGGCTTTTGAATATTAGAAAAAAATGAATGAGACGCTTTGCACAAAATTTGGCCAAATAATGCCTGCCCATACACCAACGTCAAGGTGGTCTCAGAACGTATGGGTCCCTGCCTATGTGAACATACCTCTATTAGGCTGATATCTGAATTCCTGGGTGAATGTGGATGTAATACTATTGTAGGAACTCGAGGATTCTGATAGCGTGGGGCAATGAACAATCAGAGACGGGTTTCTTTGAATGCAAATAATGTATTTGTGAAACAGCAAAACACCCAAAAACAATATTCAAACAACCCGTAGTGACATGCAATGAGTCCATATATATATACACAAGTCCAGTTATATGAATCCGGATATATAAGTCTTTGAACCTCTATAGCGAGGGTGGTAAAGTTCTTACGACGGAGTCCTCACACAAATGTGACCACAAGGTAAGTCTGATGCACAGATAACGTGGCTGGATTTACACACTGCTGGTGTGTGAAGAGTCAGATCCAGGTATGCAGAAAACACAGGGAAGTCCAGGAACAAGTTAATCTCAGTTGTGGCTTAATTCAGTGAAGTCCAACAACAAGTTCATATGTCAGTAAGGTTCCAGTAACAGTTCCAACAGCTCTCACCAGAGGTAATGCACAAAGGGTTAAACAGCAACAGTTCAGAAACACAGTTCTTATCAGATGGAGTGAACCAAGGGTTAAATTCCCAAGTCAACAGTTTAGTGATAACACAGTACTTTGTGCAACTTACATATGCAGAGAATGTCCAGAGCCATGGGTAGAAACTGCTGTGGCTGAGAAACACCTGAAGATAAGGCTATGCACTTTCCTAGTAAACACACAAAAGATCTGTGAGGAACAAAGCAGCTGGGTTGCAGGGAAACGGAAGCAGAATATTCCAGCAGTGAAGCCAACACCTGAGCCAGGCTTTAAACAAACGAACAGGAAGTAGGGCACACAAAACAGCAAACTCCATTTTAACAAAGGGCAAAATCATTGACAAAGTTACCTAGAAAACCTGGAATACTGACATTACTCCCCCCCTAAAGACGGCCTCCGGACGGTCCTGGACCAGGCCTGTCCGGGTATCTCCGATGAAACTGAGCAATCTTCAGAGGCGCATTGATGTTACTTACTGGTTCCCAAGAATCATTTTCAGGAGAGTAACCTTGCCATCTAACTAGATACTGAAGCCGGTTTCTATGAAGTCTCGAATTAACAATATCCTGTACCACGAATTGTTCTTCGCCATCAACCAACACTGGTGGAGGGGGAGGTACGATACGTCCCTGAAACGTGTTAGAAGAGACTGGTTTTAATAAGGAAACATGAAATACTGGGTGTACCTTTAAAGTCCGTGGTAGCTTCAACCGACAGGCAACAGAGCTCACAATCCCAGTGATCTTGAATGGACCGATGAATTTCTGTCCCAGTTTCTGCGAAGGAACACCCAATTTTAGATTCTTGGTGGACAACCAAACTGAGTCTCCTACCTTATACATAGGTGCTGGTTTCCGGAATCTATCGGCCGACTTCTTGTAACGCTCCTGTGCTGTGGTCAGGGAGTCCTTCAAAACTTCAAGATTACGTTGCAACGCCGTCACTCTGTCTTCAACCGCTGGTACCGAAATCGTAACCGGAGACCTAGGCAAAATACTTGGATGATAACCCAGGTTGGCAAAAAAAGGCGTTACCTTCGTGGAACTGCTTTGGGAGTTGTTGTACGAAAATTCCGCTAGAGGAAGTAGCTTCAGCCAATCGTCCTGCAAATGACTGACGTAACAGCGTAGATATTGCTCCAAGGTTTGATTTGTCCGTTCGGTCTGCCCGTTGGTCTGAGGATGGTATGCAGAAGACAAGCAAACATTAATGTGGAGCGCAGAACAAAATCCTTTCCAAAATCTAGAGGTAAATTGTATTCCTCGGTCAGAAATGATGTCATCTGGTACCCCATGCAGCCGGAAAATGTTCTGGATAACTAGATCTACTGTCTCTGTAGCTGAGGGAAGACCAGCACACGGAATGAAATGAGCAGCTTTCGTTAAACGATCTACTACCACCAAAATAGTATTTTTACCACCAGAGGTGGGTAACTCCACAATAAAGTCCATTGAAATAGACCCCCAAGGGCGAGACGGTACAGGTAGCGGTTTAAGAAGACCAGTAGGTGAAACGCGAGGAACCTTGTACCGGGCACAAACTTCACAAGAGCGGACATAGTCATTCACATCCTTCAAGCAGGTAGGCCACCAAAAAAAACGAGTTAACAATTCCTGCGTCTTCTGTACCCCCCTATGACCAGCCAATTTAGAGTCGTGGACCAATTTGAGAACTCGAAGTCTTACAGCCTCTGGGACATAAATACATCGATCTCTAAGCCACACACCATTCCGAAGGACAAGATTCACATTGTCAGGTGGAGCTGCAAGAAATACGTCACCGTCATAGGCCAGCTTGATCTCCTGCCACAAGTCCCGGTTCCGGAGCACTCCAACGAAATTGGCCTCCGACAAGATGGTCTTCGACGGGGTCCCAGGCACGGAATCCACGGTATGGATTCGGGATAATGCGTCAGCTTTCCCATTACGTGAACCTGGGCGGTACGAAATAATAAAATTAAACTGGTTCAAGAACAAACTCCACCTAGCTTGTCGAGGAGAAAGACACCTGGCAGACTTAAGGAATTCCAAATTGCGATGATCCGTGAGTACTACTACCTGCTAAGTTGCCCCCTGCAAATGGTGTCTCCATTCCTTAAAGGCAGAAATAATTGCCAAAAGTTCCTTATCTGCCACATCATAGTTAAGTTCTGCAGAAGATAACCTACGAGAGAAGAAGGCACACGGGTGCAGCAAACCTTTGTCTCCGGTACGTTGTGAGAGGATAGCTCCCAATGCACAGTCAGACGCGTCCACCTCCACGATAAAAGGCTGTGCAGGATCCGGATGCATCAATATTGGAGCCGTGGTAAAACAACCCTTCAGGCGATCAAAGGCTTCCTGAGCTTGCGAAGACCATTCAAACTTCTTCCCCTTCTTGGTGAGGAGAGTGATGGGACGGACAATTTCTGAAAAATTTCGGATAAACCGTCTATAAAAGTTAGCAAAGCCAATGAATCGTTGTACCTCCTTAATGTTTCCTGGTACCGGCCAGTCCAAGATTGCCTGGATCTTGCTGGACTCCATATTCAATCCCTGAGGCGAGATAACATAGCCTAAAAATTGAATTTCAGAACAATGGAACTCACACTTTTCGAGTTTGATGTACAAATGATTATCTCTCAAACATCTAAGTACGGTCTTGACATGTTCCTGATGTTCCTGTAAGGAGTCAGAAAAGATTAAGATGTCATCAAGGTAAATTACCACATATTGGTCCAATAAATCCCTGAAAATGTCGTTGGCTAAATGTTGAAAAGCAGCAGGAGCGTTACAGAGTCCGAATGGCATCACCAAATATTCAAAATGTCCATACCGGCATCTAAAAGCTGTCTTCCATTCGTCTCCGGGCCGTATACGGAGTAAATTATATGCCCCACGAAGATCTAATTTGGTAAATACCTTGGCCTGGCGAACTCTTTCCAACAATTCTGGAATTAGGGGCAACGGGTACCTGTTACGAATGGTTACCTTATTTAACTCCCGGTAGTCAATGCAGGGTCTTAGAGTACCATCCTTCTTCTTTACAAAGAATATTGGAGCTCCCGCTGGTGAAGAAGATGGTCGGATAAACCCCTTGGCTAAATTCTCATCTATATACTCTCGTAAAGATTTTAATTCCGGAGCCGCCAACGGGTAAACATGGCCGAAAGGAATCGCTGCTCCAGGAAGCAATTCTATGGGGCAGTCATACGGTCTATGTGGGGGAAGTTGATCTGCCTTCCTTTTATCACAAATGTCTGAGAATTCCTGATATATCAGAGGGAGAGTAGGTACCTGTATCACCTCTTCCAAGTTCTGGGTAACTGGAGCCGCTACAGTTGGACTGATGGTAGAACTGCACTTCGGGAGAAAGGTTATCTCCTTGGTTTCCCAATTGATGATTGGATTTTGTGACCGTAACCAGGGAATTCCTAAAATTACAGGAAAATGAGGAGAAGATATTAACATGAATGAAAGTGTTTCTTGATGGTCTGGTTCCATCTTACACTCCAGAGGCACTGTCTCCCGATCTACTGGTCCAGAAACTAATGGGGAACCATCCACCGTTTCCATAGTGATTGGTGAAGCTCTTAGTTGTGTCTTTATACCATGTTCCTTTGCAAAAGAAGAATCCATGAAATTCCCACCTGCTCCAGAGTCTATCATGGCAGAACTTGATATCCACTGTTCCTCCCACTGAATCTGTATAGGAAGAGAACAATGTGAATATTTCTCCCCTTGATCTTTAGGGGAAGTCGGCATCAGTATTGGGGGAAAAACCGCATCTAGATGTAGACTGGTTTCCGAAACTTCAGACTCAGCGTCTGTGTTATCATAATCCCCTACTACCGCCAACACCTTGTTGGGTCGCCTAGGACATTTAGGACAATTGATGAGGAAATGGTCCGATTGACCACAATAGAAACATAAGCGCTCACGGAGACGGTGTTCGCGGCGTTCATTATTCTCACGTCTCTGCAGTGAGTCCACCTGCATAGGCACCTCCTCAGCCTCTCGCGGGTTTTTGCCTGTGGTTTCCCTGGACGGAAGAGAGTAATTAGTAATGCGATTTACAGCGGCCCATTTTTCTTGTCTGCGTTCAGTTAAACGGATATCAATACGTACACAGTGCTGTATAAACAATTCAAACTCCTGTGGAGACTCTGAACGAGCTAGCTCATCCTTGATTGCATTTGACAAACCTTTTCTAAAGATTGGTAATAAAGCATTGTTTTCCCACTGGGTGTCCACCACTAACCTTTTAAATTCAGTAACATATTCTATGACTGACCGTTTCCCCTGGCGTAAGGAAAGCAAGGCAGATTCAGCGGTAGCACGGCGGTTGGGATCGTCGAACATTTGCGCCATGGCTGCCAGAAAATTGTCCAAATTATTTAGACGGGTATCATGACTTTCAACCATAGGATTTGCCCAAGCCAGTGCACGTGATGTCAACAACATAATAATACATAGAACCTTAGATCTATCAGACCGGTAGTAGGAGGCATGTACATCAAAAAATAATATACATTGATTAACAAACCCACGGAATTGACTTCGGTCACCATTAAAACGGAATGGAGGCAATTTGGGCATACTGGTGGATGAGGTAGGCTCAGTAGGTAAGGCCTCCAGGACTCCTAACCTAGAACGTAGATCTTGGAGAGCCTGACCAAACCCCTGTGCATTGTGGTTAACCCGAGACTCCAAGTCTCTAATCTGATTGAGTGCAGCCGCCACCTCCTGCTGCAAGGAGTTAACTATGGTGAACAATTTGTCTGCCCGTGTCTCCGTCATTGCCCCAGCAGAATCCTCTTTTTTAGGCTGGAATATCCTGTAATACTATTGTAGGAACTCGAGGATTCTGATAGCGTGGGGCAATGAACAATCAGAGACGGGTTTCTTTGAATGCAAATAATGTATTTGTGAAACAGCAAAACACCCAAAAACAATATTCAAACAACCCGTAGTGACATGCAATGAGTCCATATATATATACACAAGTCCAGTTATATGAATCCGGATATATAAGTCTTTGAACCTCTATAGCGAGGGTGGTAAAGTTCTTACGACGGAGTCCTCACACAAATGTGACCACAAGGTAAGTCTGATGCACAGGTAACGTGGCTGGATTTACACACTGCTGGTGTGTGAAGAGTCAGATCCAGGTATGCAGAAAACACAGGGAAGTCCAGGAACAAGTTAATCTCAGTTGTGGCTTAATTCAGTGAAGTCCAACAACAAGTTCATATGTCAGTAAGGTTCCAGTAACAGTTCCAACAGCTCTCACCAGAGGTAATGCACAAAGGGTTAAACAGCAACAGTTCAGAAACACAGTTCTTATCAGATGGAGTGAACCAAGGGTTAAATTCCCAAGTCAACAGTTTAGTGATAACACAGTACTTTGTGCAACTTACATATGCAGAGAATGTCCAGAGCCATGGGTAGAAACTGCTGTGGCTGAGAAACACCTGAAGATAAGGCTATGCACTTTCCTAGTAAACACACAAAAGATCTGTGAGGAACAAAGCAGCTGGGTTGCAGGGAAACGGAAGCAGAATATTCCAGCAGTGAAGCCAACACCTGAGCCAGGCTTTAAACAAACGAACAGGAAGTAGGGCACACAAAACAGCAAACTCCATTTTAACAAAGGGCAAAATCATTGACAAAGTTACCTAGAAAACCTGGAATACTGACAGTGGACACCTCTGTCAGTAAAGCTTGCCTTTTCTGGGTGAGCAGGAACCTGCTATAATTAAAATCACCACATGGTGATGGGCGGAGTGCTCGGTCAGTAAGCTAACATAGAAGTAAAAGAAAACTGACTGGCACATCCAAACCAGTGTGAATTAGGTGCAAACCAGGAGCAGCTACCTCCATAGACAATATACAAAAAAAGGTTGCACTCTATCGTGCCAAAGCAAGTCAATGTGAAATATGAAACATGAATAGCAATATGGCTTTTGAATATTAGAAAAAAATGAATGAGACGCTTTGCACAAAATTTGGCCAAATAATGCCTGCCCATACACCAACGTCAAGGTGGTCTCAGAACGTATGGGTCCCTGCCTATGTGAACATACCTCTATTAGGCTGATATCTGAATTCCTGGGTGAATGTGGACACCTCTGTCAGTAAAGCTTGCCTTTTCTGGGTGAGCAGGAACCTGCTATAATTAAAATCACCACATGGTGATGGGCGGAGTGCTCGGTCAGTAAGCTAACATAGAAGTAAAAGAAAACTGACTGGCACATCCAAACCAGTGTGAATTAGGTGCAAACCAGGAGCAGCTACCTCCATAGACAATATACAAAAAAAGGTTGCACTCTATCGTGCCAAAGCAAGTCAATGTGAAATATGAAACATGAATAGCAATATGGCTTTTGAATATTAGAAAAAAATGAATGAGACGCTTTGCACAAAATTTGGCCAAATAATGCCTGCCCATACACCAACGTCAAGGTGGTCTCAGAACGTATGGGTCCCTGCCTATGTGAACATACCTCTATTAGGCTGATATCTGAATTTGGCCAAATTTTGTGCAAAGGGCGGATGCCCTCTCGAGGAGTTTCCTGGCGGACTCTCCTGAGTTATCTGATCCTTCTGTTATTTTGAAAGAGGGTGTAGTTCTTTCCGCCATCTCGCCCAATTTGAGACTGGCTCTGGAGGGGTGTCAGGAGGATAAGCCCGAGCGCTGCCCTGTTGGGAAATTGTTTGTCCCGGACCAGTGGAAAAAGAGTGTAATGTCTGAGATTCATTGTTCCGCGTTGGCCGGTCATCCCGGAATTTTTGGTACCAGAGACTTGGTTAGTCGGTCCTTTTGGTGGTCTACCTTGTCTCATGATGTCAGGGAGTTTGTGCAGTCCTGCGGGACTCGCTCTCGCTCCAAGCCTTGCTCTCGTTCTAGTGGTTTGTTGATGCCATTACCTGTGCCCAAGAGACCATGGACCCATATCTCTATGGATTTCATTTCCGACCTCCCTGTTTCTCAGAGAATGACCGTCATCTGGGTGATTTGCGATAGGTTTTCCAAGATGATACATCTTGTGCCATTACCTAAGTTGCCTTCCTCCTCTGAATTGGTGCCTTTGTTCCTTCAGCACGTGGTTCGTTTACACGGCATTCCTGAGAACATTGTGTCTGACAGAGGAGTCCAGTTTGTTTCCAGATTTTGGAGGACCTTTTGTTCTAAAATTGGTGTTCAATTGTCTTTCTCCTCGGCGTTTCATCCTCAGACCAATGGTCAAACTGAGAAAACAAACCAGACATTGGAGACTTATCTAAGATGCTTTGTGTCTGCTGATCAGGATGACTGGGTCTCTTTTTTGCCTTTGGCTGAGTTTGCTCTTAATAATAGGGCTAGCTCTGCCACTTTGATGTCTCCATTTTTCTGTAATTCTGGGTTTCACCCTCGATTTTCTTCAGGTCAGACGGAGGCTTCTGTCTGTCCAGGTGTTGACTCTGTTGTGGAGCGTATGCAACAGATTTGGGACCAGGTAGTGGAGAGGTTGTCCCTCTCTCAGGAGAGGGCCCAGCGGTTTACTAACCGGCATAGGACTGATGGTCCTCGGTTTAAAGTGGGGGACTTGGTCTGGTTGTCCTCAAGAAATATTCCTATGAGAGTGGCATCTCCTAAGTTTAAGCCTAGGTTCATTGGACCTTATAAGATCATGGAGATTCTTAATCCTGTTTCTTTTCGTTTGCTTCTTCCAGGGACATTTAAGATCCATAATGTGTTCCACAAGTCCTTGTTGAAGAGGTTTGTTGAGCCAGTGGTTCCTACTACTGTGCCTCCTGACCCTGTTTTGGTTGAGGGCAATCTGGAGTATGTGGTTGAGAAAATATTGAATTCTCGTTTTTCTAGACGGAAACTCCAGTATTTGGTTAAATGGAGAGGTTATGGTCAGGAAGACAATTCTTGGGTGTTTGCTTTGGACATCCATACTAGGAGACTCATCCGTGCGTATCATAGAACTCATCCTGACCTACCTGGTTGCTCAAATGAGGGTTCGGTGACCCCTCCTCAAGGGGGGGTACTGTTGTGAATAGGCTGGAGATGAGTTCTGAGCAGAAGCTCCCTCTGGTGGTTACAAACGGTACTGGACTGTCCAGTGAAGATTGTGAGGATTGGGAATCAGGTGTTACTGACTGGTCTTATATAAGGGAGTCGCCTTCCCATCAGGGTTGCCGGTGATCAATTGTTCTGGTCTCAATCCTTGATTCCTGTTTCCTTGGTATCCTGCTGTGTCGTGTCTGAATCTCCTGCTTACAGATAAGACATTTTCTTCTTTTTGTTTTTGTGCTTGATTTTTGCATTTTGTCCTGCACTTCGGTGGGGGCCTTCAGGGTCCCCTCTGGGGTTTTTGCCTCTCAGTTCAGTTCAGCCACTGATGTTTGTACATTTGCTTTTTCCAGTTTTTTCAGTGGCTGCTGTTTTGTTTTTGGTTACACCAGAGAACTAATTTAGGTGGTAGAGGTCGTGTGATCTCAGGTGTTTTTGAAATTAGTAGAGTTGGTGCTTTTCAGGGTTTTTTGAGATTGCAGTAAGTGCCCTTCCTATCCTTTTCTATTTAGTAAGTTTGGGCCCCAACGTTTGCTCATACTATTTTCTGTCTGTGTCAGTATTTCTTCTTGTCTAACCGCCATTACATGTTTGGGGGCTTTCTATGTTCTTTGGGGATCTGCTCTGGGGCAGATAGCTTTCCTCTTTCTATCTTTAGGTGTAGTTAGTTTCTCAGGCTGTGACGAGGCGTCTAGGACCAACGTAGGAACGCTCCACGGCTGCCTCTAGTTGCGGTGGTTAGTCAGGGTACTGCAATCTCATAGATTCCAACTGCTCTGGTGTATTTCCTTTTTTGCCTGCTCTCCTCAGCTACCAAATCATAACAGCCAGGTGTCCAGTTTACAGGCCCAGTAGTCAAAGGGGAATGACCTGTGAGGGAGAACATCGATAGAGGAGGAGAAGTAATTTTTAACCATAGTTGACAACTGCTGTCTCCTGTCAGTTGCAATAGATTCAGTATTACCAGGCGTGTGAGCGATCCTCGAGAAATCAGTCCACAACATGGTCATGAAACCCCTGTCTCCAATGCCACTTTGGCTGTGTGCACCATGAACACCTCTTCCATTTGGCCCAGTACAGCTTGTGGTAGAACCTGCACCGCTGCTGTGTGCTGGGAATGCCTCTAACAAACAGTTTACCAGAGTTGCTTGTTTGTTTGCCAATATTAGCTCTAGGTTCTCCTGTGGTATGATGTTCTGTAATTTGCCTTTATAGCATGGATCGAGGATGCTGAACAACCAGTAGTCATCATCCTTCATAATTTTGACAATGCGGGGGTCCCATTTTAGGATCCGCAAGACATAATCACACATGTGGGCCAATGTTCCAGGTGTCAATGATGCACTGCCAGTGGTGGGTGGAGGAGCACTTTCTGCCAAATCCACATCCCTCCAGTCACGCAGAAACCCTGTACCTGACCTTGGCAAGCCAACATTTTCTCTTGCCCTGAGAAGCATCCTCCTCCTCAAAATAATCATCCCCCTCATCCTCCTCTTCTTCCTCCACCTCGTCCAGGACAGTTCCCTGAGCAGACAATGGCTGACTGTCATCAAGGCTTCCCTCCTCCTTAGTGTTGAGCGATACGATAATGCAAATATCGGCTATCGGCCGATATTAGCTCTATCGGCCTTTCGATAATTCGTTTCGATATTTTCGTCTTATCGAATACCGGAATCGGATTTGTCACTGTCACTGTCTGTGTCCGTCGGTCGGGTCTGTCACTGTCAGTGTCCGTCGGTCGGGTCTGTCAGGAGTCAGCGGCACTTACCTGGCAGAAGATCTCCGGCGGTCACATCCCGGACTGCTTAATGGCCGCCATCCTCTTCTCCCCGGCGGTCACATGCAGTTTCTCGCGATAACTGCAGTGACTGCTGGGTAATCCCGGCCGTAAAGCAGTCAGTCCGATGACGTCACCGCCGGGGAAGCAGGTAATCAGCTGTGCTGCGTCGCGATGACAGGCTCTGCCTGTCATTGCGATGTAGCAGAGCTGGATCGTCGTGGGACAATCGTTACTATGGACTGCGTCGGACAGGTGGTATACTGTTGGTTTGTTTTTTTTCTTTTTTTACAGGAGATCGATGGCGTCGCAGGAATGAGTGTACAATAAAAGAAATGAAAACTGTGTTGTCTCTTTTATTTCATTAAAATACTTTTTTCTTGCTTTGTCTTTTTTTTATGCATTTAATAACTTTGGGATTAATAATGGATCGGTGTCTTATTGACACCTCTCCATTATTAACCGGGCTTATTGTCACCGTGCAATCAACGGTGACATTAACCCCTTATTACCCCGCTTGCCAGCGCTACAGGGCAAGTGGGAAGAGCCGGGTAAAGTGTCACGCTGTATAGCAGATATATATATATGTGATGTCAGTAATCTATATCAAAAGGGCAACATCCTATATAACATGCGCATAGATATATGATAACATAGAGTTACCTGACAATGTCCAGTGGGTCAATACGGAATCCGTTATACACTGTCTCCGGCTAGAGGGTGACCGGGGTCTATGCTGACCCTAAACTGGGGTCCTAACTAATCCCTCTACCTGGAGGTACTGTTAAAGGTACAGAGGTCCAGGCCACCAGCGTAAACCCTGTCTCCTATCAATCCCTGCCAACTGTAATCTAGTCCTAAGAAGGACCCTGATTACCACCAAAGGGAATGAACAGGTAACGGTTAATGAACAGAAAGACATACAAGAAAGACAAGAAATAAAGTAAATAAAGTCTTACATACAACACTCACACACAGTAGGAACACCTAAGGTCTCAGAGATAAACTATAAGCTGTAAGAGTAAAAACAACTAAGGAGCTCTTAGCTTAAGTATTCTCAGAACCGATCCAGTCTGCTAGACTACATGAATGCTTTCACCGGCATCTAACAAGCAGACTGGCAGGTATATGAAGGAATCTAATTAGAACATAATCAAAAGCAGCCAGGCGAGGCTGGACCTAGTCTTAGCAAAGAGCTAGGTAAAATTAACTCCCTCATTACCAAACACAAAGAAACAGCAACTCAGCTGTGAGAAGTCAGAGTGTGTAATCGCGATGATCCTCGTGGCGATACACCCATGACAGTACCCCCCCCTCTACGAGGGGACTCCGGACCCTCAGGGCCAGGTCTGCCCGGGTGAGTTGTGTGAAAGGTCCGAACCAATCGATCTGCGTTAACATCAGACGCAGGGACCCACATCCTCTCCTCAGGACCAAACCCCCTCCAATGAACCAAGTACTGAAGGGATCGGCGACTGAGACGTGAGTCAATGATTTTCGACCCATGAAATTCCACGTTATCATTGACCACCACTGAAGGAGGAGGTAGAGGTGACGGTATGACTGGTGCCACATACTTTTTAAGTAATGACTTGTGAAACACATTATGAATTTTAAACGTAGGAGGGAGGTCCAGACGAAATGCCACCGGATTAATTATAGCACTGATCCTGTACGGCCCGATGAATCTGGGACCCAACCTCCAGGAGGAAACTTTAAGTTTTATATTCCTGGTAGACAACCAAACTAGATCGTTCACCTTCAGATCTAGACCAAAAACTCTCCCCCTATCAGCCATCCGTTTGTAACGGTTCCCCGTAACCTTCAGTCTTAACCGATCTGGAACTATCAGTCTCCCTGGAAGTCCCACAGGGGCATCCCCCTGAGCCCCCAATACCTCCCCCTCAAGCTCAGAGCATACAGCTGACACTACAACTCCCTCCTGAGGAATAGGAACCGGATCATCCGTCTTCCCGGCCCCTGGGAAAGTACGAGATAAGGCATCAGGAAGCAACTTTATTGAGCCGTCATATGCGCGATGAGGAGGTAACTCTTTACACCCCTCCTCTGAGAACATCTCCCCAAAGTCCTCCAGAAAAGGAGACAAAGTCCTAGGCACAACCGCACCGATGACCGTGCTCATGCAGTTATTCCTGCAAAAGAAACACCTTCTAGTCTTGCGGCACACCGCCGATTCCCTCCTACAAAAAGATGTCCCTCCCAACTGCATGGGTTCCTCAGAACAGACCAGGGGAACCTCAGTATAAGGGACTTTAGTAGTAGGTGGAGTCATCACGGGAGGCGGAGTTACCTCGCGTCTTCCCCGAATTCGTCTATCAATGCGAATAGCGAGGGCCATAGCAGCCTCCAGTGATGGAGGAGAATCATACTGAGCCAACACATCTTTTAATTTGTCTGACAACCCTTGACAAAACTGGCTCCTAAGAGCTGGGTCATTCCACTGAGTATCTGTTGCCCATCTACGGAACTCAGAAGAATATTCCTCCGCTGGACGATTTCCTTGCCGTATTTTACGTAACTTTGTTTCAGCAAGGGAAACTCGATCCGGATCATCATATATGTCAGTATTCCGGGTTTTCTAGGTAACTTTGTCAATGATTTTGCCCTTTGTTAAAATGGAGTTTGCTGTTTTCTGTGCCCTACTTCCTGTTCGTTTGTTTAAAACCCGGCTCAGGTGCTGGCTTCACTGCTGGAATATTCTGCTTCCGTTTCCCTGCAACCCAGCTGCTTTGTTCCTCACAGATCTTTTGTGTATTTACCAGGAAAGTGCATAACCTTATCTTCAGGTGTTTCTCAGCCACAGCAGTTTCTACCCATGGCTCTGGACATTCTCTGCATATGTAAGTTGCACAAAGTACTGTGTTATCACTAAACTGTTGACTTGGGAATTTAACCCTTGGTTCACTCCATCTGATAAGAACTGTGTTTCTGAACTGTTGCTGTTTAACCCTTTGTGCATTACCTCTGGTGATAGCTGTTGGAACTGTTACTGGAATCTTACTGACATATGAACTTGTTGTTGGACTTCTCTGAATTAAGCCACAACTGAGATTAACTTGTTCCTGGACCTCCCTGTGTTTTCTGCATACCTGGATCTGACTCTTCACACACCAGCAGTGCGTAAATCCAGCCACGTTATCTGTGCATCAGACTTACCTTGTGGTCACATTTGTGTGAGGACTCCGTCGTAAGAACTTTACCACCCTCGCTATAGAGGTTCAAGGACTTATATATCCGGATTCATATAACTGGACTTGTGTATATATATATGGACTCATTGCATGTCACTACGGGTTGTTTGAATATTGTTTTTGGGTGTTTTGCTGTTTCACAAATACATTATTTGCATTCAAAGAAACCCGTCTCTGATTGTTCATTGCCCCACGCTATCAGAATCCTCGAGTTCCTACAATAGTATTACAGGATATTCCAGCCTAAAAAAGAGGATTCTGCTGGGGCAATGACGGAGACACGGGCAGATAAATTGTTCACCATAGTTAACTCCTTGCAGCAGGAGGTGGCGGCTGCACTCAATCAGATTAGAGACTTGGAGTCTCGGGTTAACCACAATGCACAGGGGTTTGGTCAGGCTCTCCAAGATCTACGTTCTAGGTTAGGAGTCCTGGAGGCCTTACCTACTGAGCCTACCTCATCCACCAGTATGCCCAAATTGCCTCCATTCCGTTTTAATGGTGACCGAAGTCAATTCCGTGGGTTTGTTAATCAATGTATATTATTTTTTGATGTACATGCCTCCTACTACCGGTCTGAAAGATCTAAGGTTCTATGTATTATTATGTTGTTGACATCACGTGCACTGGCTTGGGCAAATCCTATGGTTGAAAGTCATGATACCCGTCTAAATAATTTGGACAATTTTCTGGCAGCCATGGCGCAAATGTTCGACGATCCCAACCGCCGTGCTACCGCTGAATCTGCCTTGCTTTCCTTACGCCAGGGGAAACGGTCAGTCATAGAATATGTTACTGAATTTAAAAGGTTAGTGGTGGACACCCAGTGGGAAAACAATGCTTTATTACCAATCTTTAGAAAAGGTTTGTCAAATGCAATCAAGGATGAGCTAGCTCGTTCAGAGTCTCCACAGGAGTTTGAATTGTTTATACAGCACTGTGTACGTATTGATATCCGTTTAACTGAACGCAGACAAGAAAAATGGGCCGCTGTAAATCGCATTACTAATTACTCTCTTCCGTCCAGGGAAACCACAGGCAAAAACCCGCGAGAGGCTGAGGAGGTGCCTATGCAGGTGGACTCACTGCAGAGACGTGAGAATAATGAACGCCGCGAACACCGTCTCCGTGAGCGCTTATGTTTCTATTGTGGTCAATCGGACCATTTCCTCATCAATTGTCCTAAATGTCCTAGGCGACCCAACAAGGTGTTGGCGGTAGTAGGGGATTATGATAACACAGACGCTGAGTCTGAAGTTTCGGAAACCAGTCTACATCTAGATGCGGTTTTTCCCCCAATACTGATGCCGACTTCCCCTAAAGATCAAGGGGAGAAATATTCACATTGTTCTCTTCCTATACAGATTCAGTGGGAGGAACAGTGGATATCAAGTTCTGCCATGATAGACTCTGGAGCAGGTGGGAATTTCATGGATTCTTCTTTTGCAGAGGAACATGGTATAAAGACACAACTAAGAGCTTCACCAATCACTATGGAAACGGTGGATGGTTCCCCATTAGTTTCTGGACCAGTAGATCGGGAGACAGTGCCTCTGGAGTGTAAGATGGAACCAGACCATCAAGAAACACTTTCATTCATGTTAATATCTTCTCCTCATTTTCCTGTAATTTTAGGAATTCCCTGGTTACGGTCACAAAATCCAATCATCAATTGGGAAACCAAGGAGATAACCTTTCTCCCGAAGTGCATCTCTACCATCAGTCCAACTGTGGCGGCTCCAGTTACCCAGAACTTGGAAGAGGTGATACAGGTACCTACTCTCCCTCTGATTTATCAGGAATTCTCAGACATTTGTGATAAAAGGAAGGCAGATCAACTTCCCCCACATAGACCGTATGACTGCCCCATAGAATTGCTTCCTGGAGCAGCGATTCCTTTCGGCCATGTTTACCCGTTGGCGGCTCCGGAATTAAAATCTTTACGAGAGTATATAGATGAGAATTTAGCCAAGGGGTTTATCCGACCATCTTCTTCACCAGCGGGAGCTCCAATATTCTTTGTAAAGAAGAAGGATGGTACTCTAAGACCCTGCATTGACTACCGGGAGTTAAATAAGGTAACCATTCGTAACAGGTACCCGTTGCCCCTAATTCCAGAATTGTTGGAAAGAGTTCGCCAGGCCAAAGTATTTACCAAATTAGATCTTCGTGGGGCATATAATTTACTCCGTATACGGCCCGGAGACGAATGGAAGACAGCTTTTAGATGCCGGTATGGACATTTTGAATATTTGGTGATGCCATTCGGACTCTGTAACGCTCCTGCTGCTTTTCAACATTTAGCCAACGACATTTTCAGGGATTTATTGGACCAATATGTGGTAATTTACCTTGATGACATCTTAATCTTTTCTGACTCCTTACAGGAACATCAGGAACATGTCAAGACCGTACTTAGACGTTTGAGAGATAATCATTTGTACATCAAACTCGAAAAGTGTGAGTTCCATTGTTCTGAAATTCAATTTTTAGGCTATGTTATCTCGCCTCAGGGATTGAATATGGAGTCCAGCAAGATCCAGGCAATCTTGGACTGGCCGGTACCAGGAAACATTAAGGAGGTACAACGATTCATTGGCTTTGCTAACTTTTATAGACGGTTTATCCGAAATTTTTCAGAAATTGTCCGTCCCATCACTCTCCTCACCAAGAAGGGGAAGAAGTTTGAATGGTCTTCGCAAGCTCAGGAAGCCTTTGATCGCCTGAAGGGTTGTTTTACCACGGCTCCAATATTGATGCATCCGGATCCTGCACAGCCTTTTATCGTGGAGGTGGACGCGTCTGACTGTGCATTGGGAGCTATCCTCTCACAACGTACCGGAGACAAAGGTTTGCTGCACCCGTGTGCCTTCTTCTCTCGTAGGTTATCTTCTGCAGAACTGAACTATGATGTGGCAGATAAGGAACTTTTGGCAATTATTTCTGCCTTTAAGGAATGGAGACACCATTTGCAGGGGGCAACTCAGCAGGTAGTAGTACTCACGGATCATCGCAATTTGGAATTCCTTAAGTCTGCCAGGTGTCTTTCTCCTCGACAAGCTAGGTGGAGTTTGTTCTTGAACCAGTTTAATTTTATTATTTCGTACCGCCCAGGTTCACGTAATGGGAAAGCTGACGCATTATCCCGAATCCATACCGTGGATTCCGTGCCTGGGACCCCGTCGAAGACCATCTTGTCGGAGGCCAATTTCGTTGGAGTGCTCCGGAACCGGGACTTGTGGCAGGAGATCAAGCTGGCCTATGACGGTGACGTATTTCTTGCAGCTCCACCTGACAATGTGAATCTTGTCCTTCGGAATGGTGTGTGGCTTAGAGATCGATGTATTTATGTCCCAGAGGCTGTAAGACTTCGAGTACTCAGATTGGTCCACGACTCTAAATTGGCTGGTCATAGGGGGTACAGAAGACGCAGGAATTGTTAACTCGTTTTTTTTGGTGGCCTACCTGCTTGAAGGATGTGAATGACTATGTCCGCTCTTGTGAAGTTTGTGCCCGGTACAAGGTTCCTCGCGTTTCACCTACTGGTCTTCTTAAACCGCTACCTGTACCGTCTCGCCCTTGGGGGTCTATTTCGATGGACTTTATTGTGGAGTTACCCACCTCTGGTGGTAAAAATACTATTTTGGTGGTAGTAGATCGTTTAACGAAAGCTGCTCATTTCATTCCGTGTGCTGGTCTTCCCTCAGCTACAGAGACAGTAGATCTAGTTATCCAGAACATTTTCCGGCTGCATGGGGTACCAGATGACATCATTTCTGACCGGGGAATACAATTTACCTCTAGATTTTGGAAAGGATTTTGTTCTGCGCTCCACATTAATGTTTGCTTGTCTTCTGCATACCATCCTCAGACCAACGGGCAGACCAAACGGACAAATCAAACCTTGGAGCAATATCTACGCTGTTACGTCAGTCATTTGCAGGACGATTGGCTGAAGCTACTTCCTCTAGCGGAATTTTCGTACAACAACTCCCAAAGCAGTTCCACGAAGGTAACGCCTTTTTTTGCCAACCTGGGTTATCATCCAAGTATTTTGCCTAGGTCTCCGGTTACGATTTCGGTACCAGCGGTTGAAGACAGAGTGACGGCGTTGCAACGTAATCTTGAAGTTTTGAAGGACTCCCTGACCACAGCACAGGAGCGTTACAAGAAGTCGGCCGATAGATTCCGGAAACCAGCACCTATGTATAAGGTAGGAGACTCAGTTTGGTTGTCCACCAAGAATCTAAAATTGGGTGTTCCTTCGCAGAAACTGGGACAGAAATTCATCGGTCCATTCAAGATCACTGGATTGTGAGCTCTGTTGCCTGTCGGTTGAAGCTACCACGGACTTTAAAGGTACACCCAGTATTTCATGTTTCCTTATTAAAACCAGTCTCTCCTAACACGTTTCAGGGACGTATCGTACCTCCCCCTCCACCAGTGTTGGTTGATGGCGAAGAACAATTCGTGGTACAGGATATTGTTAATTCGAGACTTCATAGAAACCGGCTTCAGTATCTAGTTAGATGGCAAGGTTACTCTCCTGAAAATGATTCTTGGGAACCAGTAAGTAACATCAATGCGCCTCTGAAGATTGCTCAGTTTCATCGGAGATACCCGGACAGGCCTGGTCCAGGACCGTCCGGAGGCCGTCTTTAGGGGGGAGTAATGTCAGTATTCCGGGTTTTCTAGGTAACTTTGTCAATGATTTTGCCCTTTGTTAAAATGGAGTTTGCTGTTTTCTGTGCCCTACTTCCTGTTCGTTTGTTTAAAACCCGGCTCAGGTGCTGGCTTCACTGCTGGAATATTCTGCTTCCGTTTCCCTGCAACCCAGCTGCTTTGTTCCTCACAGATCTTTTGTGTATTTACCAGGAAAGTGCATAACCTTATCTTCAGGTGTTTCTCAGCCACAGCAGTTTCTACCCATGGCTCTGGACATTCTCTGCATATGTAAGTTGCACAAAGTACTGTGTTATCACTAAACTGTTGACTTGGGAATTTAACCCTTGGTTCACTCCATCTGATAAGAACTGTGTTTCTGAACTGTTGCTGTTTAACCCTTCGTGCATTACCTCTGGTGATAGCTGTTGGAACTGTTACTGGAATCTTACTGACATATGAACTTGTTGTTGGACTTCTCTGAATTAAGCCACAACTGAGATTAACTTGTTCCTGGACCTCCCTGTGTTTTCTGCATACCTGGATCTGACTCTTCACACACCAGCAGTGTGTAAATCCAGCCACGTTATCTGTGCATCAGACTTACCTTGTGGTCACATTTGTGTGAGGACTCCGTCGTAAGAACTTTACCACCCTCGCTATAGAGGTTCAAGGACTTATATATCCGGATTCATATAACTGGACTTGTGTATATATATATGGACTCATTGCATGTCACTACGGGTTGTTTGAATATTGTTTTTGGGTGTTTTGCTGTTTCACAAATACATTATTTGCATTCAAAGAAACCCGTCTCTGATTGTTCATTGCCCCACGCTATCAGAATCCTCGAGTTCCTACAATAGTATTACAATATACCAGACCCAGGGCAGTAAAAAATCGATCCACTGACTGGAGATCTGGGAGCCTGGAGGAATAGAGAACGCCCAAGATTGAGGGTCCCCTTGTAAGAGCGAGATAACAATTCCCACCCTCTGCTCTTCACTCCCAGATGACCGAGGCCGCAGCCGAAAGTACAATTTATATGCCTCCCGGAAAGTAAAAAATTTGTCCCGCCCACCAGTGAACCTGTCCGGGAGAGCAACCTTAGGTTCAGATCTGGTTTGCTCCGGGGGGGACAAAACCTTGGACTTAATGTCTGCAAACTCCATGGACAACCCCTGCAACTGCCGGGCCAGCTGGGCTACTGGATCCATGACAGCTGGGGAGAATCTTTAGTATGGGCCGGTGAAAATGTCACGCTGTATAGCAGATATATATATATGTGATGTCAGTAATCTATATCAAAAGGGCAACATCCTATATAACATGCGCATAGATATATGATAACATAGAGTTACCTGACAATGTCCAGTGGGTCAATACGGAATCCGTTATACACTGTCTCCGGCTAGAGGGTGACCGGGGTCTATGCTGACCCTAAACTGGGGTCCTAACTAATCCCTCTACCTGGAGGTACTGTTAAAGGTACAGAGGTCCAGGCCACCAGCGTAAACCCTGTCTCCTATCAATCCCTGCCAACTGTAATCTAGTCTTAAGAAGGACCCTGATTACCACCAAAGGGAATGAACAGGTAACGGTTAATGAACAGAAAGACATACAAGAAAGACAAGAAATAAAGTAAATAAAGTCTTACATACAACACTCACACACAGTAGGAACACCTAAGGTCTCAGAGATAAACTATAAGCTGTAAGAGTAAAAACAACTAAGGAGCTCTTAGCTTAAGTATTCTCAGAACCGATCCAGTCTGCTAGACTACATGAATGCTTTCACCGGCATCTAACAAGCAGACTGGCAGGTATATGAAGGAATCTAATTAGAACATAATCAAAAGCAGCCAGGCGAGGCTGGACCTAGTCTTAGCAAAGAGCTAGGTAAAATTAACTCCCTCATTACCAAACACAAAGAAACAGCAACTCAGCTGTGAGAAGTCAGAGTGTGTAATCGCGATGATCCTCGTGGCGATACACCCATGACATAAAGTGCCACAATTGGCACATCTTTTGATGCGCCAAATGTGGGGCTGCTGTAGCCTGGTATTATCAGGCTGTTGAGGGCCAAAATCCATGGGCCTTGACAGTCTTTTAATACCAGGCCGCAGCAGTCTGCATTTTACTTGGCTGGTTAACAAAAAGAGGGGGGACCCCACGCCAATTTTTTTCGAGGGTATCCCCTATTTTTGTTAATCAGCCAAGATATGCAGACTGCTGTGGCCTGGTATTATCAGGCTGGCAAGGTCCATGGATCTTGGCTCCTTAACAGCCTGAAAATCCAGGCCTCAGCGGTCTGCTTCATCTGGCTGGTTAACAAAAATAGGGGGGACCCCACACCATTTTTTTTTCAAAGGGAACCCCTATTTTTGTTAACCAGTTCCCTCTGACGTCACTGATTGTGTCCCTGGCTGACCTGAAGTGAAAGTGGAAAGCAATCAATTAAGCTTTCCACTTCCTCTCCTGTCAGCCAGGAGAGGAACTCATTCATTTGGGGGTTTACTGTGAGGCTGCAGCATTAGCTGCGGTCCCTGCAGTAAACATTAACCCTTTCTGAAGGATTACACCGTGGGACCTGACTGTACATCGGATTGGTAAGAATAATTTTGCTTTATTATTTTATTTTTATTACAGGAAATGGTTTTAGCAGGAAAATAAAATATGGTCAAAAACTGTGTGATTATTTCATTAAACTTCTTTTTTATTAAAGTGTGTGTGTTTGATTTTTCTTTCATACAATAGGATTAATAATTGATAGTTGTCTAATTGACAGCTCTCAATTATTAACCTGGCTTAAAGTGACCTTTCAATTGCAAGGTCATTTTAACCCCTTATTAACCCATTCGCCACCGCTACAGGGCAATGGGAATAGACGGGCAAAGTGCCAGAAAGGGCAAATCTAATTAGAGATTTGCCCTTTCTGGGGTGTCTGGGGGCAGATGTTAGTAGCCGGGGGGGGCCAAAAATAATGGTCCCTCTCTGGGCTATTATTATCTGCCCCCACTCACTGGCTTTGTCTGTCTGGTTGCGAAAATAGGGCGGGAGCCCACGCATTTTTTTTCAGCAATTTTACACCTCATATATATATATACATGTCATTAAATTTGTGACACATATATATATATATTTATATTTATAGTTCATACACTTCTACATAGTATAATAGCCGCTAATTCAATTGCCGGCTTTTGTGAAAATGCAGAACCCGACATGAAATGACACTTGGTTTACATAGAGTTAACCATGTCTTTTCATGTAGTTTGATATCTGATTTGCACAAACAATTACATGAGTGTAAGTGTGCAAAATTTCACACCTGTAGGGGTTAATTAAAGGTGTAAATTCGTAGCAAAAAAGTCCGTTTTTTTTACAACGAATTTACACCTTTAGTTAACCCCTACAGGTGTGAAATTTTGCACACATAGACTGATGTAATTGTTTGTGCAAATCAGATTGCAAACGACATGAAAAGACATGGTTAACCCTATGTACACCAAGTGTCATTTCATGTCGGGTGCTTCTGTCTTTTCACAGAAGCCGGCTTTACCCGGCAATTGAATCAGAGGATATTTTACTATGTAGAAGTGTATAAACTATACATATATGTATATATATATATGTCACAATGACATGTATATATATATATGTATTCTATGTGTGTATATTTAGTGTTTACAAGGAAATAAAGGTTTTTTTTAGTTTCAATATTTTGTTCCCATAGACTTACATGGGACTTCCGCTATCGAAATCGGATATCGACGATATTTAGTGATATCGGCGATACAATTTCGATACGATATTTTTAGATATCGAGCAATATCGCTCAACACTACTCCTCCTCTTCCTCCTCTGCTGCAGACGCCTGATCCTTAATGTGCGTCAAAGTTTGCATGAGCAAAGTGGGATGCTCATGCTTATGATGGTGTCATAGTAACATAGTAACACAGTTATTAACATTGAAGGAAGACTTTAAGTCCATCTAGTTCAACCCATATCCTATCCTAACCTGCCCTAACATGTTGATCCAGAGGAAGGCAAAAAAACCCCAAGTGGCAAACAGTAAGCTTCACATTGGGGAAAAAAATTCCTTCCCGACTCCACATACGGCAATCAGACTAGCTCCCTGGATCAACGCAGTATCTAGGAAACTAGTGAATATACCCTGTAATATTATACTTTTCAAGAAAGGCATCCAGTCCCCTCTTAAATTTTAGTAAGGAATCACTCATTACAACATTAGACGGCAGAGAGTTCCATAGTCTCACTGCTCTTACAGTAAAGAATCTGCATCTGTGATTATGGCTAAACCTTCTTTCCTCCAGACGTAGAGGATGCCCCCTTGTCTCCGTCACAGGTCTAAGAGTAAAAAGATCATTAGAAAGGTCTTTGTACTGTCCCCTCATATATTTGTACATTGTAATAAGATCACCCCTAAGCCTTCATTTTTCCAAACTAAATAACCCCAAGTGTAATAACCTGTCCTGGTATTGCAGACCCCCCAGTTCTCCAATAACCTTGGTCGCTCTTCTCTGCACCCGCTCCAGTTCAGCTATGTCTTTCTTATACACCGGAGACCAGAACTGCACACAGTATTCTAAGTGTGGTCGCACCAGTGACTTGTATAGAGTAAAATTATGTTCTCCTCATGAGCATCTATGCCTCGTCTAATGCATCCCATTATTTTATTTGCCTTGGCAGCAGCTGCCTGACATTGGCCACTAAATGTGAGTTTGTCGTCCACCCATACACCCAAGTCTTTTTCAGTGACAGTTTTGCCCAGTGTTTTACAATTAAGCACATAATTATACATCTTATTTGTTCTACCCAAGTGCATGACCTTACATTTATCCCCATTAAAGCTCATTTGCCATTTATCAGCCCAAGCTTCTAGTTTACATAAATCCTCCTGTAATATAAAATTATCCTCCTCTGTATTTATTACCCTGCAGAGTTTAGTGTCATCTGCAAATATTGAAATACTACTCTGTATGCCCCCTACAAGGTCATTAATAAATATGTTAAAGAGAAGCGGCCCCAATACTGACCCCTGTGGTACCCCACTGCTAACCGTGACCCAGTCCGAGTGTGCTCCATTAATAACCACCCTTTGTTTCCTATCCATGAGCCAGTTCTTAACCCACTTACACATATTTTCCCCTATCCCCATTGTTCTCATTTTATGTATCAACCTTTTGTGTGGCACTGTATCAAAAGCTTTTGAGAAGTCCATGAACACCACGTCCACTGCATTCCCTTGGTCCAGTCCTGTCCTGAACTTACCCCTTCATAAAAGCTTATCAGATTAGTCTGACAAGAACGGTCCCTCGTAAACCCATGCTGATACTGTGTCATTTTTTAGTTTCTTGCTATTTATGTAGTTAAAGAATATTTTGGGATTATTTTTACTTTCTCTGGCAATGAGTCTCTCTGCCTCAATCTTTGCTGTCTTGATTTGCTTTTTACAGAATTTATTCAGTCTTCTGTATTTATTTAATGCCTCTTCACTACCTACTTGCTTTAATTCCCTAAACGCTTTCTTTTTGTCCCTTATTGCGCCCCTTACAGCTCTATTTAGCCATAGTGGTTTCCTCCTAATTCTAGCATGTTTATTCCCATAGGGTATATACTGTGCACAGGTCCTATTCAGGATACTAATAAACGTCTCCCATTTTCTTTGTGTATTTTTATGTCTCAGGATATCGTCCCAGTTTATTGCACCAAGATCATCTCTCATCCGTTGGAAATTTGCCTTCCTGAAGTTTAGTGTCCTTGTAACCCCTCGACTACACATCTTATTAGAGGATACATGAAAGCTTATTATTTTGTGATCACTATTACCCAAGTGACCCCCAACCCTTATATTTGATATGCGGTCTGGCCTGTTGGATAATATTAGGTCTAGCAGTGCCCCCCCTCTTGTTGGGTCCTGAACTAGTTGTGAAAGGTAATTGTCTCTCATAGTTGCCAAAAACCTATTACCTTTGCTGGAACTGCAGGTTTCTGTTCCCCAATGTATTTCAGGGTAGTTGAAGTCCCCCATAATAATGACTTCTCCTTGAGTCGCTGCTTCATCTATTTGCTTTACGAGGATATTCTCTGTTGCTTCCATTATTTTAGGAGACTTATAACAAACCCCTATCAGTAATTTATTATTTTTTCCCTCCTCCCCTAATCTCCACGCACAGAGACTCTACATCTTCATTCGATTCACAGATATCACGCAGGATGGGTTTTAAGGATGATTTTACATATAAACATACACCCCCACCTCGCTTATTTTTACGGTCATTTCTAAACAGACTATAGCCCTGTAAATTAACCGCCCAGTCGTGGCTCTCATCCAGCCAAGACTCAGATATCCCCACCATGTCATAATTATGTTCCAACAAAATTAATTCTAATTCCGCCATTTTGTTGGTGAGGCTTCTGGCATTAGTATACATGCACTTTATGTATCTCTCTGAACCTCTATTCTTTCTTAAATTATTAACTGTTCTAACCCCATCCCCCATGCCACCCCCACCCCCAATTTCATTATTTGTGCCCAGGTCTCTATCTGTACTGCCTTCCCCTCCTATAAAATGAATACCCTCCCCCCCAGTCCCTAGTTTAAAGACTCCTCCAACCTTCTAGCCATTTTCTCCCCCAGCACAGCTGCACCCTCCCCATTGAGGTGCAGCCCGTCCCTAGCATAGAACCTGTAGCCAACTGAGAAGTCGGCCCAGTTCTCCAGGAACCCAAACCCCTCCTTCCTACACCAATTCTTGAGCCACTTATTAACCTCCCTAATCTCCCGTTGCCTCTCTGGTGTGGCACGTGGTACCGGCAGTATTTCAGAAAATACCACGTTGGAGGTCCTTGCTTTAAGCTTGCAGCCTAATTCCCTGAAATCATCTTTAAGGACCTTCCACCTGCCTCTAACTTTGTCATTTGTGCCAATGTGCACCATGACCGCTGGGTCCTCACCAGCCCCTCCCAGTAATCTGTCAACCCGATCAGCGATGTGTCGGACTCGAGCGCCAGGTAGGCAGCACACTGTTCGACGATCCCTGTCTTTGTGACAGATTGCCCTATCTGTTCCCTTAATAATTGAGTCCCCCACTACCAGCACCTGTCTGGCCTGCCCTGCTCTCCTAATTCCCCCCTTACTGGAGCAGACACTCCCCCGGCTTTCAGAGGACATGCCTGGCTGCAGCAGTGCTACCCCTGTACTGACAACCCCCTCATCTGCCAACTTTGCAAACTTATTGGGGTGTGCCAGATCAGGACTAGCCTCCCTGGCGCTCTTCCCTCTACCCCGCTTTCTAACTGTCACCCAGCTTCCTACTTCAGTGTCCTGCAGCTCCACCCTAGCATCCCCCCCCTCATCTATCCCATTGAGCGTCTGCTCAGTGAGCAGAAGACTCATTTCCATATTGTCTATGGATCTCAGTGTTGCCAGCTGCACATTTAGATCCAAGATTTGGGCTTCCAAATGCACAACGTGCTCACATCTCACACAGCAGTATGCACCCTCGACCGGCTGTTCAAGGACTGCATACATGTGGCAAGATGTACACTGGATGGCATTGTCAATAGTGGAGCACATATCTAATGGGGATTTCACCAGACAGCAAAGATAAGTAAAAATAAATAAAAAGTATTAATAAAATATACAGTAACAGCAATTCAGTAAATCCTCCCTTGGAAACTCCCTGAATCCAAAGTCACTGAATCTCAAGTCACACTTACCACCGTTCACACTTGCGCACCGGTCACACTCAGCTCGCTCACACTCGCTGAAGCAGAAGATTTAAAGAGAGATTTTTTTTTTTGTTTTTCCTTCAGCAGCAAATCACCCTGCTGCTCTAATGCACTTCCAAAAAGCCGTGTGCATTCCTCAAAACACTGAAGGACTTTACAGAGGTCTTTCAGCTTTGACCACTGCACACCCGACAACTCCATGTCTGCTCTCAAACTGCCTGCCTGTGTATCCTCCCATAAATGCATTACAGCCTGCCTCTGTTTGCACAGCCTCTCAACCATGTGCATGGTGGAGTTCCACCTTGTTGCAACGTCTATGATTAGGCGGTGCTTGGTGAGGTGCAGCGATCGCTGCAGCCTCTGCATACAACTGGAGTCTACAGGCGAGCAACGGATGTGCGAGCAGAGTCTTCGCACTTTATGGAGCAGGGCTGTTAACTCCGGATAATTATTTAAGAAGCACTGCACCACCAGGTTCAAGGTGTGAGCCAGGCAAGGTATGTGTCTAAGTTTTGGCAGGGCTATGGCAGCCAAAAAATTACGGCCGTTATCACTGACTACCTTGCCTGGCTCAAGATGAATACTGCCCAGCCATGACTCAGTTTCTCGCTGCAAGTAGTCTGCCAGTACCTCCGTGGTGTGTCTGTTGTCGCCTAAAGACATAATTTTTAAAACAGCCTGCTGACGCTTACCACTAGCTGTTCGATAGAGGGACACCTCGTGTGCAACACTGGCAGCTGCAGATGGAGTGCTCGTGCGACTGCGCTCTGTTGACGAGCTTTCGCTTCTGGAGGAGGAGGAGGGTCGAACGCCTACAGCTAACTGTTGCCTATACCGTGGGCTAGGCAGCACTGTCCCACCGCCGCTGTCCCCTGTGGACCCTGCATCCACCACATTAACCCAGTGTGCAGTGATGGACACATAACGACCCTGGCCATGCCTACTGGCCCATGCATCTGTTGTGAGGTGCACCTTTCCACTCACTGATTGTTTGAGTGCATGGACAATGCGATCTTTCACATGCCGGTGGAGGGCAGGGATGGCTTTTCAAGAAAAGAAGTGTCGACTGGGTAGGTCATAGCGTGGGACAGCGTAGACCATGAGGTCTCTGAACGCTGCACTTTCAACCAAACGGAAGGGCATCATGTCTAATAAGATCAATTTGACAATGTAGGCTGTTATGAATGTGCTAGAGATGGTTTCTGAGCAGAGGCTCCCTCTGGTGGTTACAGACAGTACTGAACCTTTCCTTCCGTTTGCTTCTTCCAGGGACATTTAAGATCCATAACGTGTTCCACAAGTCCTTATTGAAGAGGTTTGTCGAGCCAGTGGTTCCTATGGCTGCGCCTCCTGACCCTGTTTTGATTGAGGGCAATCTGGAGTATGTGGTTGAGAAAATATTGGATTCTCGTTTTTCTAGACAGAAACTCCAGTATTTGGTTAAGTGGAAAGGTTATGGTCAGGAGGACAATTCTTGGGTGTTTGCTTCGGACATCCATGCTAGGAGACTGATCCGTGCCTATCACCGAGCTCATCCTGATCGGCCTGGTTGCACAAGTGAGGGTTCGGTGACCCCTCCTCAAGGGGGGGTACTGTTATGAATGTGCTAGAGATGGTTTCTGAGCAGAGGCTCCCTCTGGTGGCTACAGACAGTACTGAACCTTTCAGCAAGGAGTGGCAATCTGGAATCACGGACTGGTCTGATATAAGGGAGGTTCCCTCCCATGATGGTTGCCGGTGATCAATTGTTCTTGTCTCAATTGTGGTTCCTGGTTCATTTGGAAGTTTGCTGGAGTCTTGCCTGCATCTCCTGCTTTCAGATAAGATATTTTTTGCTTTTCTTTTTGTGCTTGCTTTTTGCATTGTTTTCTGCACTTTTGTGGAGGTCAGCCAGGTCCCCTCCTGGGGCCTGTGCTCCTCACAGTTTATCTGCAGCCACTGTTATTTGCTCATTTGCTTTTTCCTGTTTTTTCAGCGGCTGCAGCTTGGTTTTGTTCACACTGAGATCTGATTTAGCGGGTGGCGAGATCGTGTGATCTCAGTATTTTTGTAATCAGAATTGTTGGATTTTTGTAGGGTTTTCTGGGTTGCAGAAAGTAATCTCTCCTTTCCTATCCTATTTAGTCAGCTTGTGGCCCCAGCATTTGCGCAATCTATTTTCTGCCTATGTTTGTGTTTTCATCTTGTCTAACCGCCATTATATGTTTGGGGGCTTCCTATTTTCTTTGGGGATCTGCTCCGGGGCAGATAGCTTTCATCTTTCTGCCTTTAGGTGTAGTTATCTCTCAGGCTGTGACGAGGCGTCTAGGATCAACGTAGGAACGCTCCACGGCTACCTCTAGTTGTGTCGTTAGTTTAGGAATCTGCAACCCATCAGTTACCAACATCTCAGGTGTTCTGCTGCCCTGCTGTTGTTCCTGTCCTCCTCAGCTACCAAAACATAACAGCATCACCGGCCATAACTGAAAATTATATGGTACTCACAAGGGAAAAATAGTGTGGAAAGAATAAAGTTGTCAGAGTTGTCAGAGATTTTTTTTTTCTGTCTGTTGCATTTTTTCCCTCTTTTTCTCTGGGTGCTGAGGAGGATTTTTTTTTCCAATGGAGTTTGCACAGTTGTCTGGCCGTGTGGATCAGCTTGCCACTGAGGTTTGGAGTATTGCTACCTATCTTGCTAGGTTTCCGGTTGTGGAACCTAGGATTCCCATGCCAGATTTGTTTTTGGGGGATCGGGCTAAATTTCTGAATTTCAAAAATAACTGTAAGTTGTTTTTTGCCTTAAAGCCTAAGTCCTCAGGTAACGCAGCACAGCAGGTTCAAATTGTCATCTCTCTCCTGCGCGGCGATCCTGAGGATTGGGCTTTTGCCCTGACACCTGGGGATCCTGTTTTGAATGATATTGATGCATTTTTTCTGGCTCTGGGGTTATTGTACGATGAACCTAATGTCACTGATCAAGCTGAAAAAACCTTGTTGGCATTAAATCAGGGTCTTGAAGACGCTGAGTTGTACTGTCAGAAATTCCGAAAGTGGGCAGTCCTGACCAAATGGAATGATGATGCTTTGGCAGCCATTTTTCGGAAGGGGCTGTCAGAGAATGTAAAGGATGTTATGGTGGGATTCCCTGCTCCTTCTGGTCTCAATGATTCTATGTCATTGGCTATTCAAATTGACAGACGTTTGCGTGAGCGCAGAGGTATGCGTGAGATAGTGTTGCCTTGTGAGCCTGCTTCTGAGCCCATGCAGTGTGATAGAGTGACTTCTGGGGCACAGCGTCATGAGTTTCGAAAGCGCAATGGGTTTTGTTTCTACTGTGGTGATGCCTCTCATGCTATTTCAGTCTGCCCTAAGCGGGGAAGACGTTTTGCACGCTCAGTTGTCTTGGGTAGTGTTCAGACTAAATTTCTGTTGACTGTTACCCTGATTTGCTCCCTGTCCACATTTTCTGCTCAGGCTTTTGTTGATTCAGGAGCAGCTATTAACCTGATGGATTTTGACTTTGCCAAACGTTGTGGGTTTCCCATGATACCCTTGCGGAAGTCTATTCCCCTACTGGGCATTGATTCTACCCCTTTGGTGGAGAATAAACCCCAGTTTTCTACTCAGGTGATAATGAGGGTTGAACCAGATCATCAGGAGAGTTGCAAATTTCTGGTGCTGTATAATCTGCATGACATTATTGTACTAGGTTTCCCTTGGTTACAGTCTCATAATCCTGTTTTGGATTGGAAATCTGTGTCTGTGACCAGTTGGGGCTGCCAATGTGTTAATGCCAACACTCCTGTTTTTTCTGCCTCTCCCAAGTCTCAGGATGTTCCTGACTTTTTGACTGATTTTTCAGATGTATTTAGTGAAAGTAAATCTGCATCTTTGCCCCCTCACAGGAGCTACGATTGCGCTATTGAATTAGTGCCTGGTGGTAAATTTCCTAAAGGTCGCCTTTTTAACTTGTCTGTACCTGAACACGATGCTATGCGATCTTATATCAAGGAGTCATTGGAGAAGGGTCATATCAGCCCAACCTCTTCACCCTTGGGTGCCGGTTTTTTCTTTGTGGCCAAAAAGGATGGTTCATTGAGGTCGTGTATTGATTATCGTCTCTTGAATAAGATCACTGTGAAGTATCAATATCCGTTACCCTTGATTTCTGACCTGTTTTCCAGGGTGAAAAGTGCTAGTTGGTTTACCAAGCTTGACCTCAGGGGGGCGTATAACCTTATTCGCATTAAGCACGGGGATGAATGGAAGACGGCGTTTAATACCCCAGAGGGGCATTTTGAGTACCTAGTGATGCCCTTTGGGCTCACTAATGCTCCTTCCGTCTTCCAATCCTTCATGAATGATATTTTCAGGGATTTTGTGGATAAATTTCTGATTGTTTATTTGGATGATATCTTGATTTTTTCCAATGACTGGGACTCTCATGTGAAACATGTTCGGACTGTGTTCCAGATTTTGAGAGCGAATGCACTGTATGTGAAGGGATCAAAGTGTCAGGGACACCGCACTTCACTTGCTCACTGAGCCAGTGCGTGTGTCCTGAGTGAACAAACTATGCCCAAAGATACCTGTAGCAGAGCCGCAGCAGAGATGACGTGTGTTTCTCAATAACAGGACCTTCCACATGTGACTGCTAGTGGGCGGAGCCGGCCACACGTCTCTCAGAGTCAGCAGTAGCAGATAGAGAATGCTTCAGACCAAAGGACCTGCAAGCACGTGACTGCTAGTGGGCGTGGCCTAAGCTCCAGAGAGCTATGAGGTGAAGGAAAACTCCTAGAAGGGTAACTACGGGACACAGTTACCAAGGGGAATATACCGAACGGATAATCAGAACGTAGCCAAGGGGTCATACACATAGAGGGCGACGAAGTACAAGAGGAGCAGGCAGAGCGGGGTCAGAACGTAGCCAAGGGTCATACACGTAGAGGGCAGCAGAGTACAAAAGGGACAGGCAAAACTCAAAACAGGGACACAGCCAAATCAGAACCAGACAAACAGAACGTAGCACAGGCACAAAGCACTGGCACAAGCACAACAGGGTCACACACACTCGGCCAAGGGTCAGAGTATAAGCGACAGAGGATGGCCCCACAATGAGGCTATAAAAAGCCTCCCAGAATCCCAGAGTGAGGCCATCCCGGTTAACCCTAAAACCACCTAATCCCAGAAACTCAGCAGACCATGACACAAAGTGTCTTTTTGGCATACAGAAGGTCTCATTTCTGGGATTCATTTTGTCTCCGTCTGTTATTGAAATGGACCTGGTCAAGGTTCAGGCCATCTGTGATTGGGTCCAACCTACTTCATTAAAGGCTCTTCAGAGATTTTTGGGTTTTGCCAAATTTTATCGTAAATTTATTGGTAATTTCTCCGGTATTGTTAAACCATTGACTGATTTGACCAAAAAGGGTTCTGATGTGGTGAATTGGCCTCCTGAGGCAGTCTCTGCATTTCAGGAACTTAAGCAGAGATTCACTTCTGCTCCTGTTCTACGGCAGCCTGATGTTTCTCTACCGTTTCAGGTGGAGGTTGATGCCTCTGAAATTGGGGCAGGTGCAGTTTTGTCCCAAAGAGATCCAGAGACCTCTAAAAGTAACCCTTGTGCCTTTTTCTCTCGAAAATTTTCTCCAACTGAACGTAATTATGACGTGGGTAATCGGGAGTTATTGGCCATGAAGTGGGCCATTGAAGAGTGGAGACATTGGCTGGAAGGAGCCAAACATCAAGTGGTGGTCCTCACGGACCATAAGAATCTGGTTTATCTCGAATCAGCCAAGCGACTTAATCCTAGACAGGCCAGGTGGGCCTTGTTTTTCACACGTTTTAATTTTGTGGTTTCTTTTCTTCCTGGCACTAAGAATGTTAAGGCGGATGCCCTCTCGAGGAGTTTCTTTGCGGACTCTCCTGAGTTATCTGATCCTACTGTTATTTTGAAAGAGGGTGTAGTTCTTTCCGCCATCTCGCCCAATTTGAGACTGGCCTTGGAAGGGTGTCAGGAGGATAAACCTGAGCGCTGCCCTATTGGGAAATTGTTTGTCCCAGACCAGTGGAAGACGAGTGTGATGTCTGAGATTCATTGTTCCGCGTTGGCTGGTCATCCCGGGATTTTTGGTACCAGAGACTTGGTGAGTCGGTCCTTTTGGTGGCCTACTTTGTCTCATGACGTCAGGGAATTTTGTGCAGTCCTGTGGGACTTGCTCTCGCTCCAAGTCTTGCTCTCGCTCTAGTGGTTTGTTAATGCCATTACCTGTGCCCAAGAGGCCATGGACCCATATCTCTATGGATTTTATTTCCGACCTCCCTGTTTCTCAGAGAATGACCATTATCTGGGTAATCTGTGATAGGTTTTCCAAGATGATACATCTTGTGCCATTACCTAAGTTATCTTCCTCCTCCGAATTGGTGCCTTTGTTCCTTCAGCATGTGATTCAGTTACATGGCATTCCGGAGAACATTGTGTCTGACAGAGGAGTCCAGTTTTTTCCAGATTTTGGAGGACATTTTGTTCTAAACTTGGTGTTCAATTATCTTTCTCCTCTGCTTTTCATCCTCAGACCAATGGACAAACCGAGAGAACAAACCAGACCTTGGAGACTTATTTGAGATGTTTTGTGTCTGCTGATAAAGATGACTGGGTCTCTTTTTTGCCTTTGGCTGAGTTTGCTCTTAATAATAGGGCTAGCTCTGCCACCTTGATGTCTCCATTTTTCTGCAATTTTGGGTTTCACCCTCGATTTTCTTCGGGACAGGCGGAGGCTTCTATCTATCTGGGTGTTGACTCTGTTGTGGAGCGAATGCAGCAGATTTGGGACCAGGTAGTGGAGAGGTTGTCTCTCTCTCAGGAGAAGGCCCAACGGTTTGCCAACCGGCATAGGACTGATGGTCCTCGGTTTAAAGTGGGGGACTTGGTTTGGTTGTCCTCAAGAAATATCCCTATGAGGGTTGCATCTCCAAAGTTTAAGCCCAGGTTCATTGGACCTTATAAGATCATGGAGATTCTTAATCCTGTTTCCTTCCGTTTGCTTCTTCCAGGGACATTTAAGATCCATAACGTGTTCCACAAGTCCTTATTGAAGAGGTTTGTCGAGCCAGTGGTTCCTATGGCTGCGCCTCCTGACCCTGTTTTGGTTGAGGGCAATCTGGAGTATGTGGTTGAGAAAATATTGGATTCTCGTTTTTCTAGACATAAACTCCAGTATTTGGTTAAGTGGAGAAGTTATGGTCAGGAGGACAATTCTTGGGTGTTTGCTTCGGACATCCATGCTAGGAGACTGATCCGTGCCTATCACCGAGCTCATCCTGATCAGCCTGGTTGCACAAGTGAGGGTTCGGTGACCCCTCCTCAAGGGGGGGTACTGTTATGAATGTGCTAGAGATGGTTTCTGAGCAGAGGCTCCCTCTGGTGGTTACAGACAGTACTGAACCTTCCAGCGAGGAATGGCAATCTGGGTTCACTGACTGGTCTGATATAAGGGAGGTTCCCTCCCATGATGGTTGCCGGTGATCAATTGTTCTCGTCTCAATTGTGGTTCCTGGTTCATTTGGAATTTGCTGGAGTCTTGTCTACATCTCCTGCTTTCAGATAAGATATTTTTTGCTTTTCTTTTTGTGCTTGCTTTTTGCATTGTTTTCTGCACTTTTGTGGAGGTCAGCCAGGTCCCCTCCTGGGGCCTGAGCTCCTCACAGTTTATCTGCAGCCACTGTTATTTGCTCATTTGCTTTTTCCTGTTTTTTCAGCGGCTGCAGCTTGGTTTTGTTCACACTGAGATCTGATTTAGCGGGTGGCGAGATCGTGTGATCTCAGTATTTTTGTAATCAGAATTGTTGGATTTTTGTAGGGTTTTCTGGGTTGCAGAAAGTAATCTCTCCTTTCCTATCCTATTTAGTCAGCTTGTGGCCCCAGCGTTTGCTCAATCTATTTTCTGCCTATGTTTGTGTTTTCATCTTGTCTAACCGTCATTATATGTTTGGGGGCTTCCTATTTTCTTTGGGGATCTGCTCTGGGGCAGATAGCTTTCATCTTTCTGCCTCTAGGTGTAGTTATCTCTCAGGCTGTGAGGAGGCGTCTAGGATCAACATAGGAACGCTCCACGGCTACCTCTAGTTGTGTCGTTAGTTTAGGAATCTGCAACCCATCAGTTACCAACATCTCAGGTGTTCTGCTGCCCTGCTGTTGTTCCTGTCCTCCTCAGCTACCGAAACACAACAGCCAGCATGGCTATCACAGCATCTTGCAGCGGCATGGTATTCCATCCAGTTTGCGTTTAGTTGGACCATCATTTATTTTTCAACAGGACAATGACCCCAAACACACCTCCAGAAGGAGAGTGATGCGGTACTACGTCAGATGACCTGACCTCTACAGTCACCAGACCTGAACCCAATTGAGATGGTTTGGGGTGACCTGGACCGCAGAGTGAAGTCAAAAGGGCCATTAAGTGCTAAGCATCTCTGGGAACTCCTTCAAGATTATTGGAAGACCATTTCCGGTGACTACCTCTTGAAGCTCATCAAGAGAATGACAAGAGTGTGCAAAGCAGTCATCAAAGCAAAAGGTGGCTACTTTGAAGAACCTAGAATATAAGACATATTTTCAGTTCTTTCACACTTTTTTGTTAAGTATATAATTCCACATGTGTTAATTCATAGTTTTGACGCCTTCAGTGTGAATGTACAATTTTTAGAAAAATCTTTAAATGAGAAGGTGTGTCCAAACTTTTGGTCTGTACTGTATATATTTCCTAAAATGCAAAAGGTAATGTGCCATCTTTAACTGCTAGTAACAGGCCAGCTCTTGATAATATCTGGTTCCATTCAGTCTGAGATCAGGGGATGTGAAAAGCCTCTGACCAGCTACACTCATACGTCTGTGCCCAGCCTGCCCTTCCTTCCAGTTCTGGAGGAAGATAACTACCCTTCGCAGAGGTTTTTGCCAATATATTCACGTCTGACACAACTTTGATGCGCAAAACAGAATTTTATGGTGTAGAATTACTACAATTGCAAAATCATAATCAGCAGGTTTGACTGAAGACTTCATGTTTTTTTTTATTAGGGAATGTAAAAGAACTGACACTGGACACATATGATAAAACTGCGGTAGGACGTTTATTATTTCTCACACATAAATTGATAACATTTAGATGGTTTCAGATGAACCCTCCTGCAAAATGAGAATAACAAAGTCATTACTACAGGACTGTATGAGAAAGTGATTTATTCTACAAGAAACGCTAGAGCCAAAAATGAGAGAATCAGGGCCCCGTGGCTGGATACTCCGGGCCTCCAGTGTGTTAGTACCAGACGGTGTCTTTGTCCCTGGAGTTTCTCTACTCTGTATAATGAGACTCTGATCTTGTTTAGATAAATAGCATTTGAGAATAATATAACTTGGCTGAATACGAGGACCTAGTCTAATCTATATGTCCTTGTATAAAGAACTATGGAGATAGCGCTATTCTTCTGTATATATACAGTATGTATATGATGTTGCTGTGGCCCTAATATTTCTCTATAGGGGTTGTTATGTCCCATGAATGAGACATTTTACAGACTGTCCTGTGCATTTTACATGCTGTATTGCAGTCTCTCATATTGTTTACTGTTGCTATGGGTTCCTGTGTTTTCATAGCTGAAATCCTCCCTTTCCATCAAGTTTGTCCCTTCTGTCTCTCTGTCTCCCTCTTCCGGTATGATGTCATTTCCTTCTTCTTTCTCCTGTGTTTCATTCTCCATCTTGGTTTTATCAGAATCACGCGTGTTTTCAGTCTGTCTGAAGAAAGTCTTTTTTACCTGCTGCTGTTTGTATGCATTCAACAAGAATTCTTAATAAAATCAAAGTCTCTTCTGGATTCTTCATAACGTGTGCCGGCAGCTGAGTTAAGCTATCTGCAATCGTCGCCAATTGTAAGTAAGGTGAAAGAGATCCGGCATCTCACAGAGCCATATTTACAGCCACAAGCCCCGGGGACAGAATAGTAAAAAAGACTCTTCAGATTCATCTGTAAAACCCACAGCTTCTATAAAGCTACAGAACTTCCTGCAGAGCATCCGCTCTCAACATATAAGAGTCTATACAGCTCCCCTTCTCCCTGTGAATCAGGATGGCTGAAGGAATGACTACACGGTCTCTGCCAGACCCATTGTCAGAGGAAGAGTGCATAGACCCTGATCCACCATTTAGTGAGAAGGCTAGACGTGTCACAAAGCCAACATGGAAAATAAGGGAGAATCTAGAATCCAGTAAACATGATCTTCTCCGTGCAACAGCAGAGCTATGGCAAAAACTCTTATGCCACATAAATAGCCTGTCTCAGCCTGCTTCTCTCCAACGACCACTGGAGGGAGCTCTCGCACAACTGTGTTCAGATTATCAATGTTATGCAAAAATAACAGACCAGTATATCGCAGTGTTAAAAAGACTTAACCCATCAGTTACCTGCAAAGAGCTGCAAGCTTTCCAAAAACTTAACTCTGAGAGAGAAAGCATGGTGCGCGATATAAAAGCCAAAACAGAGGCAAGAATCGCACTAATAGCCGAGATGTCATCTTGCATTTCTGGCTCTGCCAGACAGTCAAAGCGAACATCTAAGTCACGCTCTTCAAAATCCTCAACCCTCAGCGAACAGCTCATAAAAGCACGTGTGGAAGCTGAGGCCACTAAAATACAAGCTGCCTTTGCTCAAAAGGAAACTGAAATGAAAACTGAGGCCACTAAAATACAAGCTGCCCTAGAGGCAACTAAAATACAAGCTGCCCTAGAGGCCATAGAGATGAAAACTGAGGCCACTAAAATACAAGCTGCCCTAGAGGCAACTAAAATACAAGCTGCCTAGAGAAGGAAACTGAGATGAAAACTGAGGACACTAAAATACAAGCTGCCCTAGAGGCCCTAGAGAAGGAACGCCAACACGCCATAGCCATGGCAAAGTTAAAGGTCCTGGAACAAGCCATCAGTGGGAGCCAAAGAGACAGCATCAGTTTAAGTGGTTTTGATACTGAAGACCCTCTTAAGCGTACTAGAGACTATGTACAAAGCCAACACAGCGCTATCCCTGCTCCTGCAATCCTTCCTGACCACACTGATGCTCCCCTGAGACAACAGGACACAGAGCGTTTATCCCCATCCTGCACCCAAGGTCAGTACAATTACAATACGCTGCCAATCTTGTATCCTGATCCACCTCTGTGCACCGAAATGTACCAGAAACCTGCAAATCACCAAATCTTATACTCAGAATCCTACGTACAGGCCAATATGCAGGCCAGTCACCACACTCCGGTCAATCACACAATTCCAGTCCCATGTGTGGCAGAAACTAAGCTCATTAAGCCAGTTAATGGACTGAACGCCTACGCTGCCCCATATATACCTGCATTCCCAGGTCAAATCACAGACTGTATGAACAAAGCTATCCAGCCAGCATCGGTCCTTCCAAAATCGGAGAATGCTGATATGACTGGCCTCGCAAGGTACATGATTCGGCGCGATCTAACTAAGACCGGTCTTACAGAGTTTGACGATAAACCTGAGAACTACAGGGGTTGGAAGTGTACCTTTGAAACCACAATCAGTGATCTCGGCATCACCACCGCTGAAGAGCTAGACCTGCTAATCAGGTGGCTTGGGCCACAATCCACGGATCGGGTCAAGAGACTTAAATCTGTCCACATCAGTAATCCCATTGCTGGTCTCACTGCTGCATGGAAGAGGCTAGAAAGAAGCTATGGCAGTCCTGAGGTCATAGAAAGGGCCCTGTTCAAACGACTAGAGGATTTTCCAAAGGTATCTAATAAAGACAGTACAAGGTTCCAAAAGCTCAGCGACCTCCTGTTAGAGCTTCAGCTGGCCAAAGCAGACCCGTACCTTCCTGGCCTCAGCTACATGGACACTGCTCATGGGGTAACCCCAATAGTTTCCAAGCTGCCGTCCAATATCCAAAATAAGTGGGCCATGCTTGGATCAAAATACAAAAGGGAAAACCAAGTCTCCTTCCCTCCATTTTCCTACTTCTGCGAGTTCATCGAAAATATCGCAGAGTGTAAGACCGATCCAAGTTTTTCCTATGGAGAACACAGCGACCCTGTTTCATCTACTAAACACGACAGTCCACGTCTTAACTACAGGAGCCACCAAGCTCCAATGTCCATCAAGAAGACTGATGTTCTTCTGGCACCTTCAGTATCACAAGATAAGAGCGACAAAGGTGAGAAGGTTGAGAATCCTAATCGCCAGTGTCCAATTCACAAACTGCCACATCCCCTGAAGAAGTGCATTGGCTTCAGGAAGAAGCCCCTTCAAGAACGAAAGGAGCTCTTGAAGAAGTTTGGAGTATGCTTCAGGTGCTGCGCCTCTACAGAACATCTTGCTAAGGACTGTGTCATCCCCATCATGTGTCTAGAGTGCGACAGCGAAGACCACGTACAGGCGCTCCATCCATCACAGCCTGACTCTGCGTCTTCACCTTCTCCCACCACAAGCCATGGCGGGGAGAGTACAGACCAAGTGACAAGCCATGTTGCAGTATCTTCCTCATGCACCGATGTCTGTGGAGAAGGTCTTCGAGACAAGTCCTGTGCGAAGATTTGCCTGTCATGGGTGTATCCCAAGGGCCATCCAGAGAAAGCAGTCAAGGTGTACGTTAGCCTGGATGACCAGAGCAACAAATCATTAGCCAGGTCAGAACTCTTTGACTTGTTTGACTTAAAAGGAGACGTCTATCCCTACACCTTGGGCACCTGCAGCGGCGTTTTACAAACCTCTGGAAGAAGGGCCATTGGCCTCATAATAACTTCTCTTGAGAAAGGCGCCACGGAGATACCACTACCCACGCTTGTAGAGTGTAACCAAATACCATTCAATAGGGAAGAAATCCCAACACCAGAAGTCGCTCTTCAGCATCCTCATCTCAGAATGATAGCCAAAGAGATGCCACCCCTGGACGATAAGGCAGACATCCTAATTCTCCTCGGCAGAGACATTATACGACTGCACAAGATGCGTCAACAAATCCACGGACTACTCAATGAACCATATGCCCAGCGCCTCGAGCTGGGCTGGGTCATCATTGGCAACGTCTGTAGTGACCAGACAAAGAATCAGAACGACATCTCCTCTTACAAAACCGTTATCACGTCGGATGACAACGACTTGTCCTCCCTGTCATACTCACGTCACCAATGGATAAAGGAGAAGTCAAACGACACTAAGTGTCAACGGCAACCATCCGATATTTCAAGTCCGCTTTATCCTCGAGACTACAACCTCGAGATAACAGCATTCGATCCTTCAACCAAGGACAACAACTCACTACCTACAGAGGAAGACAAAGTGATCATCAGGGTCATGAGCGTCAAACCCACCGAAGACAACTATAACAGCTGGGTAGCTCCCTCACCTTCTCTTCCAGCAAAGACTAAGTTGCCAAGGGATCCACAGCAAGTAACTGCTAAGTTCCCAACCTTTGATACCCATCTCCATCACAAGCCTGGTCAAACCGAAGCCATGCTAGACTTCAGTGCTCAAAGTGAGAGCCCTCTCTCAACAGCCTACCTCTGACCGATGGTGCCAGCGTTTTCCCCACGCAATTCAGCCTCAGCTCACTGGCGGATGTTGAACAAGACACGTTCACTTCCCAAGCATCACCCTGTAAGGAACTTGCTATCGAACGAGGAGACTCGCTTGTTGAAAACAGCATCGACGGTCCTCTCGGGTTTAAGACACCCATCGCAGTTCTAGGCAGGGTACCACTGAGACAGCTTGCTACTCCGGATATCAACGGGAACACTATGTTACCATCTCAGAGACAGCAAAGATGGGAGACGGAGAAGAAGTCTCTAAAGGCCTTACAACAAGTCCTGCCCCGTAGTTCTGTAAAGACTCTTTCAACCGTCATCAAGAGACAAGTCTACCTTTCCTATGACGTGTCTACGAAGACTACAGCTGCAGGAGCCTCTCCCAGTGCTTCAGAAACCGGCAAAAAGGTACAGAAGCTGAGCTCTCTTTACCCTGGACATCCTTTCAGCTGGTCAGCCATCCTATCTGCTGACATACATTTCAGGCAAATCATCTGCTGGCTCCTTCGAGCAGGAGTCACATGATCTTAGCTTCGTCTCTGAACTCTGCCACGGCGGGGAGCATTTCTCTGCATACTACTGCCTTGCTAGTATGCAGAACTATCAGCATCTGAATGACCTTTGAACTTTCCTTTGTTAACTTGAACTTTCGTCTTTTGATTGTTTGGGTTGGTGGAGGCGTTTGCATGTTGCAGCTTCCCCAATCTGAAGATGGGTTCTCCCATAACTTGGTTTATCCAACCATTGAGGACTTCACGTCATCAACCAAGAATTGGACTTACAACTGTTACAGTTTATTTCCGCATGTTGTGTTTCTACTTTATGTCTTTCAGGTCTACAGTGACATCTCCAGTGGACATCATAAAATTATGAAATCTATAGATTTCAGACGGGGAGTGTTATGTCCCATGAATGAGACATTTTACAGACTGTCCTGTGCATTTTACATGCTGTATTGCAGTCTCTCATATTGTTTACTGTTGCTATGTGTCCCTGTGTTTGCATAGCTGAAATCCTCCCTTTACATCAAGTTTGTCCCTCCTGTCTCTCTGTCTCCCTCTTCTGGTATGATGTCATTTCCTTCTTCTTTCTCCTGTGTTTCATTCTCCATCTTGATTTTATCAGATTCACATGTGTTTTTAGTCTGTCTGAAGAAAGTCTTTTTTACCTGCTGCTGTTTGTATGCATTCAACAAGAATTCTTAAAGAAATCAAAGTCTCTTCTGGATTCTTCATAACATGTGTGCCGGCAGCTGAGTTAAGCTATCTGCGATCGTCGCCAATTGTAAGTAAGGTGAAAGAGATCCGGCATCTCACAGAGCCATATTTACAGCCACAGGCCCCAGGGACAGAATAGGGGTCTCTGAATAGATAATCTTACCCCAGTATTATGGATTGAGATTAGGAAGGTGAGGAGAGTGAGAAATTTTATCTTAATTGCTGAAATTAAGATAGTAATTTACAATGTCAGCATGTTTATTATAGAAAAGTTGAAAATGTCTGTTCACACAAGGAGATTGTGGATTGAAAGAGATTGATGAATGGCAGAGCGCTGAGATTGGGAGTGAGGAAGAAGCTGTTTAAACAACAGATGTATAGTAATAACTGAATGTTTTAATTGAAATGTAAATTCTCACCTGCTTTCTCATTTACTTATATGTCGTTACTCTGACTCTCTGTTATGTATTTTCTCTGTATGCAGTTTCTCAAAAATATATGGTTTCATTCCATGTGAGTTTTCCTTTGCGGTCAACACAATATGATTTTCGAGTAATGCATTTCCCACCTTCTAAGTATGAGAATGACTTCTCCATTTGTGAGATATTTAATGTTTAGTAAGATTCCTCTTATTTCCCATATTCTGAACATGAAAACGGTTTCTACCTTGTGTGAATTTTCTGATGTGAAACAAGAATTGATTTGTATGCAAAACATTTACCACATTCTGTACATAAATATGGCGTCTCCCCTGTGTGATATCTCTGGTGACTAACCATATTTGATTTATGCTTAAACTGTTTTCCACATTCTGAACATGTAAATGGATTCTCCCCGGTGTGAATTCTTTGATGAATCAAAAGATGCGATTTATCTATGAAACATTTCCCACATTCTGAACATGAAAATGGCTTCTCCCCTGTGTGAGTACTTTGATGTGTTACAAGATGGGCTTTCTTTGAAAAACATTTCCCACATTCTGAACATGAAAATGGCTTCTCCCTGTGTGACTTCTCTGATGTATTACAAGATGACTTTTCCTTGCAAAACATTTCCCACATTCTGAACATGAATATGGCTTCTCCCCTGTGTGAGTTCTCTGATGTGCAACAAGACTTGATTTATATGCAAAATATTTCCCACATTCTTTACATGAAAATGGCTTCTCCCCTGTGTGAGTTCTCTGATGTTTAGCAAGATTTATTTTATTTACAAAACAATTGCCACATTCTGAACATGAAAATGGCTTCTCCCCTGTGTGACTTCTCTGATGTGTAACAAAATGTGATTTTTGTGAAAAACATTTCTCACATTCTGAACATGAAAATGGCTTCTCCCCTGTGTGAGTCCTTTGGTGTTCAACAAGTTTTGATTCAACTGAAAAACATTTCCCACATTCTGAACATGAAAATGGCTTCTCCCCTGTGTGAGTTCTTTGGTGTATAACAAGTGATGATTTAACTGAAAAACATTTCCCACATTCTGAACATGAAAATGGCTTCTCCCCTGTGTGAGTTCTTTGATGTATAACAAGATTTGATTTTTTTGTAAAGCATTTCCCACATTCTGAACATGAATATGACTTTTCCTCTGTGTGAATTTTTTGATATGTAAAAGATGTTTTGAGGGAAAAACTTTCTTTGTATTCTGCACTTGAAAATGGTTTGTTTGTTGTAAGAGCGGTTCTATTTTTAACTCTTCTTCTGTGACTTTTATTTTTCTTAGTAGTCTGAGATGAATCAGAAGATGGGACCTGTTTAAAACGATCAAATGATAGATCTTTACTGTGAAGGGATGACGGAAGGTCATCAGATTTAAAAATTGAAGATATCAGATGTCTTTCTGAGCTTCTGGTACAGTCATCTGCCAAAAAAAAAAATAATTTTTTACAACATATCCTGAACTATATATTTTTTTTACATTTCTAAAATACCTAAAGAAATTGCAAGTTACAGCAGGTGAAATAAGTATTGAGGTATTTATTTTTTAAGTAAATATATTTCTAAAGGTACTATTGACATGAAATTCTCACTAGATGTCTATAACCACCCATCCAATCTACACAAGCAAATATATCAATCCACAGATGTCCATAAACTATGTATAATAATGAAAAATGACACAGGGAAAAAGTATTGAACTCATGAAGAAAGACAGGTCTAAAAGCCATGGAAAGTTATGACACCAGGTGAAATCTATTAGTAAATAGAAAGCAATCCTCCACTTAGTGAAAATAATATAACCTGGTTCAACTGATTGGCTTATAAAAAGTTGTCTCATTACCAAGGTGCCACACAAAAAACATTCAATGATGAGTAAAACCAGTGAGCTGTCTCAAAACTGTTACAACCTTACTGTTGCTAAATATACTGATGTCATTGTTGAAGAAGACTTTCTAAATTACTGAGCGTTCCAGTGACCAATGTTGGGGCCATAATCCATAAATGAAAAGAACATCATTTCACCATAAACCGACCACAACCAGGTGCTCTACGCAAGATTTCAGACAGAGGAGTGAAAAGATTTATCAGAAGAGCTGTCCAAGAGCCACGGACCACCTGTGGAGAGCTACAGAAAGACTTGGAATCACAGGTACAACTGTTTCAAAGAAAACAATGAATAATGCACTCAACCTCCATGGACTGTAAGGGCCCCGTCACACATAGCGACACACCAGTGATCCCGACAACGATATGCACTTGTCAGGATCGCTGGTGTGTCGCTACATGATCGCTGGTGAGCTGCCAAACAGGCAGCTCAGGCAGCGATCAGGACAGCGACACTGCGGTAACGTCGCTTAGATAACCGCAGTGTACGCTGGATACCAGCCCGCTGGTGCAGGGAGCTGGTAACCAAGGTACACATCAGGTTTCCAGGCGCTGCGCGGTGCCTGGTAACCCGATGTGTACCTTGGTTACCAGCTCCCCTGCAGCAGCGTGCTTGTATCCAACGTACACATCGGGTTTCCAGGCGCCGCCTGGCACCTGGAAACCCGATGTGTACTTTGGTTACCAGCTGATCGCTGGTCTCCTGCCTGCCACATGCAGCGATGCGTGCTGACCAGTGGGAGACCAACGATCAAAAAAATGTCCAGGACATTCAGCGACGATCAGTGATACCCAGCAGGGGGGCTGATTGTCGCTGAATATCACACACAGCGATATCGCTGGGGAGATCGCTGTGGCGTTACAAAACTAGTGACTCAGCAGCGATCTCGCTAGCGACATCGCTGTGTGTGATGGGGGCTTAAACATGCTCACCACACAAGACTCCATTGCTGAACAAAAAGCATATTTAAGCACATTTAAAGTTTGTTCACCAACATTTAGACAAACCTGTGAAATACTGGGAGAATATAGTCTGGTCACATGAGACCAAAATTATACTTTTTGGATGCCATAAAACACACCATGTTTGGGGGCCAAAATGAACTGCATATCACCCCAAAAACAACATACCAACATTGAAGTTTGGATATGGGAACATCATGGTGTGGGTCTGTTTTTCAGCATACGGCACTGGCAAACTTCATGTGATTGAAAGAAGGATGAATGGACAAATGTACTGAGACACTGTTGAAAAAAATCTTCTACCATCTACTATGATGATGAAAATGAAACTAGGGTAGACATTTCAGCAAGACAATGATCCCAAACACACAGCCAAGGAAACTCGCAATTGGTTTCAGAGAAAGAAAATAAAAGCTGCTAGAATCACCCAGCCAATCACCTGACCTGAATCCAATAGAAAACTTATGGAAGGCACTAAAACACAGAGATTATAGAAGAAGCCCACAGGACCTTCAGGATTTGAGGAGTGTTTGTGTGGAAGAATATATCAAAAATGCCTCCTATTAGTTTCTCCACACACGAGTCGTCTTGAAGCTGTCATCATCAACAAAGGCTTTCGTATGAAGTATTAATTCAGTACTTTCCCCTGTGTGATTTCTCATTATTACACATAATTTATGGACATCCATGGTTTGATTCCTTTGCCTGTGTGGATTGGATGGGTTGCCGACATCTGGTGAGAATTTCTTGTCAATAACATCTTTAGAAATATATTTACTTATAAAATGGGTGATGTATTCAAAATTTATTTCATCCGCAGTATGTAGCAAAATACAATTATTTACTAAGACAAAAACAGTTAACAATCCAAAAAGAGACCTCAGAGCACAAACCAGTAGACCACGATGTTCGACCCTCTCTGTTCGTTCTGCCTCCCAAACATTGGTGTAATATGCCACAAAAAAATGCAATGTAAGCCAAAATGACATTGAAAAGGACTTCTAATCCATCCCTCAAAAAACAAGACCCACTTACACCCATCATCTGTAAATGGAAAAATAGAGGGTTTTCACATTATTAGTAGACTCTTGAAAAGCAACATGGCTTCCATAAACCAATCCAGCAAAATCTGCTTTCTCAAAGCCAAATGTCCTCCTCGCTTTTGAGTCTTGCAGTTTACCCAAACACTGTTAGCGTCCACGTGCAATAACAGGAAAAACACACTTAAAAATTTACAATATGCGTGTCTTCAGAAGCACAAGCTGGGCATCAATAATTGGGCACTTAAATGGCATATTTGTAATTTTCACTCTCCAATACTGACTGCGCTTTTTATTTTCACGGCTCTGCGTTAAAAACTTCTGTGAAGCACTTGGGGGTTCAAAGTGCTCACCACACATCTAGATAAGCTCCTTGGTGGGTCTAGTTTCCAAAATAGGGTCACTTGTGGGGAGTTTCTACTGTTTAGGCACATAAGGGGCTCTCCAAATGCTACATGATGACCGCAGACCATTCTATCAAAGTTTGCATTCCAAAAGTCACTACTTCCCTTTCGAGCCCCGACGTGTGCCCATTCAGTTGGTCTCCCACATATGGGGTACCAGGGTACTCAGGAAAAATTGGAAAACAAGTCTTGGGGTCCAATTTCTCCTGTTACCCTTGTGAAAATAAAAAATTGCGGATTAAAAATTTATTTTTGTGGAAAAAAAATGATTTTTTATTTTCACAGCTCTGCGTTATAAACTTTAGTGAAATACTTGGGGGTTCAAAGATCTCACAACAAATCTGGATAAGTTCCTTGGGGGGTCTAGTTTCCAAAATGGGGTCATTTGTGGGGGGTTTCTACTGTTTAGGCACATCAGGGGCTCTGCAAATGCAACATGATGCCCGCAGACCATTCTATCAAAGTCTGCATTCCAAAACGCCGCTCCTTCCCTTCCGAGCCCTGCCATGCACCCAAACAGTGATTTCCCCCCACATATGGGGTATCGGCGTACTCAGGACAAATTGCACAACAACTTTTGTGGTCCAATTTTTCCTGTTATTCTTGTGAAAGTAAAAATTTGGGGGTGAAAACATCATTTTTGAGAAAAAAAATATGATTTTTTATTTTCACGGCTCTGCGTTAAAAACTTCTGTGAAACACTTGGGGGTTTAAAGTGATCACCACAGATCTAGATAAGCTCCTTAGGGGGTCTAGTTTCCAAAATGGGGTCACTTCTGGGGGGGTTTCTACTGTTTAGGCACATCAGGGGCTCTGCAAACACAACATGACGCCTGCAGACCATTCCATCAAAGTCTGCATTCCAAAATGGCGCTCCATCCCTTCCGAGCTCTGTCATGCACCCAAACAGTGGTTTACCCCAACATATGGGGTATTGGAGTACTCAGGACAAATTGCACAACAACTTTTGTGGTCTATTTTCTCCTGTTACCCTTGTGAAATAAAAAATTTGGGGGCAAAAAAATCATTTTTATGGGAAAAAAATGATTTTTTATTTTTACGGCTTTGCGTTATAAACTTCTGTGAAGCATATGGGGGTTCAATGTGCTCACCACACATCTAGATAAGTTCCTTAGGGAGTCTAGTTTCCAAAATGGTGTCATTTGTGGGGGTTTCCACTGTTTAGGCACATCAGGGGCTCTCCAAACGCATCATGGCATCTGATCTCAATTCCAGCCAATTCTGCATTGAAAAAGTCGAACGGAGCTCCTTCCCTTCCGAGCTCTGCCGTGCGCCGAAACAGTGGTTTACCCCCACATATGAGGTATCGGCGTATTCAGGAGTAATTGCACAACAATTTTTTTGATTCATTTTCTCTTTTAACACTTGTGAAAATAAAAAGAATTGGTTCTGAATTAAGTTTCTTGTAAAAAAAAGTTAAATGTTAATGTTTTCCTTCCGCATTGCTTCAGTTCCTGTGAAGCACGTAAAGGGTTAATTAACTTCTTGAATGTGGTTTTGAGCACCTTGATGGGTCCAGTTTTTAGAATGGTGTCACTTTTGGGTATTTTCTGTCATGTACACCCTTCAAAGTAACTTTAAATGTGATGTGGTCCCTAAAAAAAATGGTTTTGTAAATTTTGTTGTAAAAATGAGAAATCGCTGGTCAACTTTTAACCCTTATAACTTCCTAACAAAAAAAAAGTTGTTTCCAAAATTGTGCTCATGTAAAGTAGACATGTGGGAAATGTTATTTATTAAGTAATTTGTGTGACATATCTCTCTGATTTAAGGGCATAAAAATTTAAAGTTTGAAAATTGCAAAATTTTAAAAATTTTCTATAGTTTTTTTTCATAAATAATCACAAGTCATATTGAAGAAATTTTATCATTGGCATGAATTACAATATGTCACGAAAAGAGTTATAGTCTCATAAAGTTACAGTGGTCAGAATTGTAAAAATTGGCCCAGTCATGAGGCTAAGTGCACACGTTTAGGAATGTTTGCAGAATATTCCTGAGCAAAAACAGACTTTTTTCGCGGTAAAAACGCGCATTTTTTGCGTGGATTTTGTGCGTTTTTTTGGTGCGGATTTGACGCGTTTTTTTACCGCAATTTTTTCTTGAACTTTCAGGTCAATAATATAGCGGGACAAACGCTATAATTCCGCAAAATTAATGAACATGTTGCTATTTTTTCCGCGATGCGTTTTTTTTCACGGAAAAAAACGCACCATGTGCACAAAAATTGCGGAATTCATTCTAAATGATAGGATGCTTAATTCATGCATTTTTGATGCGTTTTTGATGCGTTTTTCCCGCAAAAAAAACCCCAAATAATCCTGAACGTGTGCACTTAGCCTGAAGCTGCAAAATGACTCTGTCACTACGGGGTTAAGAAATGATAGACATTTAGAGAGAACTTTCCAACATAAGTCATTAGCATCATCAATCACACACAGTGGCTTGCGAAAGTATTCATACCCTCTTGGCTATTTTGGGGTTTTGCTACTTCACTTGGCAGGTTTGTTGTGGTACCATGTTCTTTCCATTTGATAATGGATTTGATGGCGCTCCATGGGATCAGCAGAGATTAAGATTTTTTTTTGTACTTCTCAAATACTTTTGTACCTGACTTGTTTGGAGATCTCCTTGGTCTTCATGGTATTGTTTGGTTACTGGTGCCTTTTGCTTAATGGTGTTGCAGCCTCTGTGGCATTTCAGTAAAGGTGTGTGTAACGGGCTGGGTGGTGGAACCACTGCGCCAAAGCCCAAGGATACCTGAAGGGGCGTGATTAGGAGCCTCACCCAATCCGACCACAGACACGCAGCAGCTAATGACACCGCAGTCTGTGGAGAGACAAGGGAGGTGATTCAGGTGCTACTCCAGGACTGACCTTGGGTAGATGGCGGCTGACCCCTAGGAGCGGATAACTGGGATGGTCTGGGGAAATGTCCAACAGGTGCAGGCAGGTAGAGAAGATGACAGGAACCGCAGGTGCAGACAGGACAGTCTGATGGAGAGATGAGCACTGGCTGGTGCAGGTGGCTCAGCAGCCGTTGAGGTGAGCACTTGCAGGTGCAGCTGGCTCTGCTGCCATTTAGGTGAGCACTGGCGAGTGCAGCTGGCTCTGCTGCCGTTGATATGAGCCCTGGCAGGTGCAGCTAACTCTGCTGCCAATGAAGTGAGCACTGGCGAGTGCAGCTGGCTCTGCTGCCGTTCAGGTGAGCACTGGCGGGTGCAGCTGGCTCTGCTGCCGTTGAAGTGAGACCTGGCGGGTGCAGCTGCCTCTGCTGCCATTGAAGTGAGCACTGGCGAGTGCAGCTGGCTCTGCTGCCATTGAGGTGAGCATTGGCGGGTGCAGTTGGGTCTGCTGCCGTTGAAGGAAGCACTGGCGGGTGCAGCAGACTGAGAAGCTAGTACAGGGAGCTGAGAACTGACCAGCATGTTAGGAACAAACTCACAACATTGCACAGGCACCTCCATGTTGGAGGAGGCGGTTTAAATAGTAAGAGGCTTCCAGCTATTGGCTGGGGACACGTTAGAGGAATACGCACGGCCCCATTAAGAAAGAGGAAGTGTGCGCGTGCTCTAAGCACAGTGCCTGGAGACCTGCTAGGAGTGCGTGCACCCCGGGCAGCAGCAGACCCGGAATGAGCAAGATGGGAGCCTTGGCGGTGAGTACGCTGATGTCTCTGCAGGGAGAAAGGTACTGCAGGCAGAGATGTGGGTGCTACAGTGTGTATATACTGACAGACCAGGTGGACTTCCTTTCACTAAGCATGTGACTTATGAAGGTAATTGCTTGCACTAGAA
>JARQOD010004767.1:0-52459 GCA_033576555.1 Oophaga sylvatica
AAAACCACCCTGCCTGTATTAGCGAGTTGCCCCTTTCTAAGAGGGCCCCCCAACCGGGGTCAAAAAGGCCCGGGGAGTGAAAACCCCCTAAAAATCTGTTTGGGGACCCTTTTTTAAATTATATGTTAAGCCCAAAAAATAAATTTGTCTAAACCATGTGTAGTTTTAAAAAAATTGGAAAAAGTCAAATGTTGAAAACCCCCTCTAGGGGGTAGTACTAAAGTGCCATCAAATTTTAAAAATTTTTTTAAAAGGGAAAAGGACCAAATTTTAGATCAAAAAAAAAACAATGTAATTTTTGTTTTTAAAATGCTTTAAAAACCCTAATTTTTTTAATGCATTTGAAACAAAAAATTTTTTTTATAGGATTTCAGAAGGCACGGGGGTGACATTTTGGGGTTTTCCCCTTTGCACATACACTTTTTGTTCAAAAAGCCCCCCCAAGGCATAGGGGATAAAAACAACTCCAACCCTTCTATTTAAGGATTGACTGCTGTGAGCTGGGAAAAGCCTCTGGGGCTGCACAATTTCACAGTAGTGGGGGTTTCTGCTTTTTTTTTAAGACCCCTTTGGGGTTTGCTTTTCTCCTGTCATAAAATTTTTTAAAAAAAGCTTTACTTTTTCAAAAACAGATCCTAAAATTGCAGGGGAAAAAAACTGGGAAAGCAGGAGCAGGGGCTGTCGTGACCCCAACCCCCATTAAGAGAAAAAAGGGCTCCGGGCCCCGCATAAAAAGGCCCCAAAAAGGAGGGGGAAAAAAATTTTAGGCAAAGGGGGACTGAGGGGGAAGAGAGCGATACCCAAAAAATATGATAGTGAGACACATTTTGGGCATTTGGGGAGAGAGTGCACACCGAATACAGGGGAGAGAATGGACAAGAAATACAAAAGAGACAAAAGGCGTGATGGAGAGCCCAAAGTAGAAATGAGGAGACACTATAGCATGATGGGGAGAAAAAACCCAAAAGGGAATACCCCGGGGAGGGGAGATGGAAAAGGGGAAAAGCAAAAAAGAGACAAAAGGACGTAAAGGGGAAGACCCCTGTAGTAAAAGAGGAGACACAAAAGGAGAAAGAGGGGAAAAGTTTTCACAGGGGAAATCAGGAGAGAGAGAGGGGCAAGGAATACAAAAAGAGACACTTTTGGCCCCCTGATGAGGAGAAAACACATGAAATTTTGATGAGGCAAAAAAAGGGGGCATAATGGGAAGATACACAAAAAATTTTGGGGAAAAAGAAAAGGAAAAAGGAAAAAGCAAAAAAGAACACATGGAGCTATAAAAGGGAGACACAAAAATTTTTAAGAGTGAGACTTTTTTGGGGTCATGATGGGGAAAAAAGGGGAAAACAAAAAGGGAAATCAGGAAAGGATGGACAAGGAATAAAGAAAAAAACAAAAGGGGGCGTGATGAGGAGAGACACATGTAGTTTTATGAGTGAGACCATAAGGACATAAAGGGAGAGAAACACATGGAAATATCAGGAAAGAATGGACAAGGAATAGCAAAGAGAGACACGGACTGATGAGGAGAGCACATTGTTTTATGATGAGACACATTTGGAGCATGATGGGGAGAGAGAACACATGGAAAACAGGAGAGAGGGACAAGGGAAAATAGAGAAGGAGACACTGGACGTAAAGAGGAGAACACATGTAAAAAGATAGTGAGACACATATGGAGCATGATGGGAGAGAGATACACATGGAAAAACAGGAGAGAGAATGGACAAGGGAATACAAAGAGAACACAGGGAGCGTGAATGAGGAGAAACCCATTTAGTATATGAGTGAGACACATATGGAGCGGATGGGGGAAAGATACACATCGAATATCAGGAGAGAGAGATGGACAAGGAAAGCAGAAGAGAACACATGGAGCGTGATGAGGAAGAGACACATTAAAAAGGGATGAGTGAGACACAAATGGAGCATGATGGGGAGAGAGATACACATGGAATACCCAGAGAGAGAGATGGACAAGAATAGCAAAAAGGACACATGGAGCGTGAGAGGAAGAGACACTGTAGAATGATGAGTGGACACATAGGGCTTGAGGGGGAGAGAGATACACATGGAATAACGGGAAAGAAAATGGACAAGGAATAGCAAAAGAGACACATGGGCGTGATAGGAGAGACACAAGTAGTATGATGATGAGACCAAGGAGCATGATGGGGAGGATACACATGGAATATCAGGAGAGAGAGATGGACAAGGAATACGAAGAAGACACATGGAGCGGGATGAGGGAACACTTATATGATGATAGACACATAGGGAGCATGATGGGGGAGATACACATGTAAATCGGGAGAGAGATGGACAAGGAAATACAGAAGAGAACACTGGAGCGTGATGAGGAGAACACTTTGTATTATGATGGGGACACATAATGGAGCGGAGGGGGAGGGGAATACACATGAAACCCGGGTGAGAGAGATGGACAAGGAATAGCAAGAAGAGAGACACATGGAGCGGATGAGAGAGACACAATGTATTATGATGAGTGAGACACATATGGAGCATGATGGGGAGAGATACACAGGAATATCGGGAGAGAGAGATGGACAAGGAAACAGAAAGAAAACACATGGAGCGTGATGAGGAGAGACACATGTTTATGATGAGACACAACAAGCAGTGGGAGAGATACACATGTAATATCAGGAGAGAGATGGACAAGGAATAGCAGAAGAGAGACACATGGAGCGTGATGAGGAAACCATGTAGTATGTTTGAGTGAACACATATGGAGCATGATGGGGAGGGGAGAAAACACACGAATATCGGGAGAGAAAAGATGGAAAAGGGGAAACAAAGAGAACACATGGAGCGTGATGAGGAGAGACCATGATATGATGAGTGAGACACAAAAAGGAGCTGATGGGAGAGAGATGCACATCGAAAAAGGGAGAGGAGATGGACAAAAAAGCAGAGAAGACACATGGAGCGTGATGAGGAAACACATGTAGTATGAGATGAACACATAGGGCATGATGGGGAGAAACCGGGAATATCGGGAAGAGATGGACAGGAAAGCAGGGGGACACACATGGAGTGTGATAGGAAACACATGATGTATGGGAAAGATAGGTCAGAGGGGGAAAGAGAGACAAAAATTTGAAATTTTTTTTTTTTTAATTTAACAGTTTTGCCACCGGGTGCATTGTTAAAAAGTTGTGGTGTCAAAACCAAAAGAAGTCTCTGAAGGAAAATGTTGCAAAGTTTTCCATATTCCATGGTAAGAATAACGTGGCTGCAGCAGAAAAGGACAATTTAAAACATTGACAAAAAGTTGCCCCAAAGAAAAAACTTGGAAGTTGTTACATTTCTGTATCGGTAAAAAGCTTGTTGCCTAAGGGGAGTCTGCGTGCCCACTATTTTTACAATTAATGGCGCACTTCAACAGCCTGTTATACAAAACGTTTAAGAACACAACTACTTTTGTGAACAAAAACAGGCAAAAACTTCATGACATCTACATCGGGCATATGGACACAACTGTTGAACTAAAAAAAAAAACAACCTACATCCAACATAAAACTTCTGTAAAGCAAGAACACAAAATTGTGAAAAAAAAGGTCTTTCCCAATGAATGCTTCACCAAATACATACCAATAAGGTTTAACATTGTGGGGCTAATAGAAATACCTAAAAGGTTCCATCACTAACAGCAATATTGTTACTTTGACAGTGGATGTCAGTTTCCTGATACAAATGACGTGGCTGAAAACCAAGCTACAATACAATGGGATCATTTTTATCCTTTACATTTTCAACACCATGAAAAAAAAATTCTGACTGCAGTTTTAAAGGATTGCTAACTCTATAGTAATCAGTCCAATTGCCTCTGCTACTGTAAGTTAAAGCATTAAATACTGAATATGACCCTAACAATGAAAGGACCTTTGTCGATTCATTACATTACGAAAATGTAACAGTTGAAATTGACTAAAACATATTAATTGAAAAAAAACATATAGTCTTTGACTCCTGTTTGGAGCCTTTTATGTAAAGTCCGTTGCTTTTGTGGTAGAAACATAACGATCAATGAAAAATTTTTAAAGTAACACTTCTGTCAGTACGCGCCTTTGTACAAATAGCCATGATTGTGAATAGCTTAGTCAACCAATGTTGGAACGTTCACCAGTTGGTAACAGGCTTTGTGCGGCCTCTATACTTTTACGGAACAAATTTTTTAAAAAATTTTAAAATTTTTTTCCACAGTTGGAATTCAGTTTTTTCAAAAACAACCTATTTCCGCTACCAAAAAAATGTCTTTTTCCTATTATAGATGTCCACTGCAAAAAGAAAAATGCACGCGCTAGAGTCACTGACGGATCAACCGATATGTTTAATTGGTGACAGACAATGTGATAGTCCAGGGCACAATGCAAATACTGTACACTTTTATAGATTCCAACTCACAAAAAATTGTAGACTTTGAGGCTAAGTGCACACGTCAGGAATTTGTGCAAATTTTCCTGAGCAAAACCTGACTTTTCCCCCGGTAAAAAACACGCGTTTTTTTGCGCGGATTTTTGCGCGATTTTTTCCTGAACTTTCTAGGCCAATAATATAGCGGGAAAAAACGCTAGAATTCCGCGAAATTAATGAAACATGTTGTTTCTTTATCCGAGATACGTTTTTTTTTTTTCGCGGAAAAAACGCACCATGTGCACAAAAATTGCGGAATTCATTCTAAATGATAGGATGCTTAAATCATGCGTTTTTGACGCGTTTTTTTCCCGCAAAAAAAACGCAAATAATCCTGAACGTGTGCACTTAGCCGAAACTATTCAAGTAACCCAAAGTGGTTGTTTCTGTCGCCATGGAAAACTGGCGTTCCAGGCGTAAATAGAGTAATGGACGGTGGTCTAAATGTTCATGTCATTACAACAGATCGTCTGTAGTGTCCGAAAAGTGATGTGTGAAGAATATTCTGAGATAGCATATGAGTTTGATGTGTGGCACTATGCGAAGTCTATTCAGTCCAAATTAAATTACCGCAAGTAAAAAGCGCAGTTTTGGGGATATAGCCAAATGGATAACTGCATTAAGAATCATTTTTGGTACTGCTGTAGAACTTCCAGAGGAAATGTTGATGTTCTGCGTGAACGATGGCTCTCGTATCACATTCAAAATAAGTATCAATTTAAGGGAATAATTAGTAACACAATGTGATCACCGAATATTACATGCTGAAGAGGAACCTCCACAACTCTGGATGTCCCCGTCATCTGCAGCATTGCAGGAGTTTGTGAAGATTGTAAAATGCAAAACAATTAATAACCGATTTTAACCCATATGTCAAGTGCTGCCACACGGGAATATAGAGGTGTTCCACAGTCCCCATGTTAAAATACCAAACTAAAAGAAAAATATTTAGAATTGAGAGTCCTCAGTGGTTGATACCTTTAATGGCTAACTGAAAAGATGGTAACAAATTGCAAGCTTTCGAGACTAACTCAGGTCTCTTCATCAGGCAAAGACTATACAACATCTGAAGAATCACATATTTATACACAACACGCACAGAAACAATGCAACAGATAAGACAAGTGACATAAAGCAGATCTGTCATTATGGGAGAGGGATGAACATTGTGGCAATAAATATTGGACCAGTTCATAGATAAGGAGTGTGAAAGTTTTATTGCCCTCTGATTAGGGTCTGGTAATGTTTTGTGATGCTCCCACAGGGTCTTTAGGAGCAAATTCCTTAATTGATGTAAAAGGCCATAAATCCATGCGATATGTTTATTCCAGCATTGAGAGTGTCAAAGGTCACCATCAGTTTTGTATTCACAAACTCTCCTGTGTCTCTGAGATGTGAAATTACCTTTCAGTACAAGTAAAACTCATGTCCATCATACTATGACCCAGGATACAAAAATGTTTGGCATTTGTTTGTGTGGCAATGAGAATTCATCCTTGTTCTCAGTTTTTGCCCGGTTTCTTCTCCCACATACAGACCCCCAGTCGGACATTTAGTACATATAATTAGGTACACCACATTAAAATGTGATGCAGCTGAAAAGGCCTGGGATCTTGTAGTCCTGATGTGTTATAAAAGAACTAAAAAGAATTCACTTTAGCTTGATGGAATGGAGGCAAGAACAAAGCTGGCAATATTGGCACATAACAATCAAGAACGTTCCCTAGCTACAGATAATAAAGTGAATCCAAACTCCGACTGTCGCGGACCCTATAGACACAACTTGTACTACTCAAAGATCAGCAAGAAATGGCAAGTACAAAAGTGTCCAGGGAAATGTGTTACAGACATCTGAATAGCAAGTTTATGGATGTTCTGAAATGATGCAGAAATGAACTGGAACACAACTGGGGTTCAAGTCAGACATGTTACCTGAAACATTGCCAAGAGCAACGTCCATGCAAAAAAATGAGAGTAAAAGCTCACATGTCTCATTATGTAAAAAAATCAACATCTTTCATTGTAGATGTATAACACTTGTTATTAAAATTTCAGTTATTCTTTACTTTGCATTCTATTTTGTGTCATTGATATTATTTACGGCAATATAGAAAAAAAAACAAGAAAATACTGATAACATAAAATCTAAATTACACACTTGACGTGTCCTGCACCAGATGCGTATTTTCACATTTCACCCACAACCAGAATTATCATTGGAAACATTTTATTATAATTGTTAAATTCATATTAAAATACAATCTGTTATTTACATACTTAGGGTTATCAAAGTTTTAGAACTTTAACATTCTTGAAATCACATGTTAAATTGCAAAGGCAACAATAAACATTTTCCGTCGTTAGCTGTCTGCCGTATCGGAGGCACAGGAGTCTGAAACATGTTGGAAGCCCATGTACTTTCCAGATGGCTCAGGGAAAAATTCTGACTTTTTTCACGTGAAGGAATAGGTCTTCGTTCTTTGGTCCCAAATAACCATGCACCCACACTGTAACCATTCTGTAAGCAGCCTTCCTATAAGTCCTGGAAAGATATACATGTTCAGCATATACACAAAACATATATTTGTCTTCTGCAGGAATCATAAAGTATTATTACCTATTCTCCATTGGAAGGGGGGCGATCATTCCCCAAGTTTCTGTAGATTTCGCAGATTTAAACTGCTCATGGTTGGTACATAATTCAGAAAATCTGCTGTGTTCAGTTATGCATGGCAATGTAGGTTCCTCTTCCATGATCAAAGTAGCATTATGGATATCTTTACAACAAACACGCTCCTCGGCACTTTGCATTTCAATACATTGTCCACAGTTACGCCTAGTTTGGACATTGGGAATAAACTCAACCTCTTGTTGTTATTCACCATTTTTTGGGGTTGTAGAGTCAAAATTAGATTTGGGTCCTGAATAGGGATATTCGAACCCGGGACCATACACAAGGTTACAGTTCGGGTTTGGTCAAGGGCCATTAGAAATATACTTACCTGTCCAGCGACGCGTCTCCCGTCCCGCTTTCTCCCGTCCCGCTGTCTCCTGGCTTCCGGCCGCTCATTAACTGTCGGCAGTATTCATTGCATTCTGAAGTCTTCAGCTTTTTCGTCAGTTCGCCAGCGCTGATAGGAACTTGACACACAGTCCCTTTTTCGCCTGCAGCACCGCATCGTCCTGTCTTCTTGTGACAGCAGCTGACTGACTGTGTGGAGTGGGGTGCATGCCAATCAGGTAATCGCTGCACGTATTGAAGAACAGAAATAAATTAACTTTTGGATGATATTCTAATTCATTGAGATGCATCTGTATATTCCAGGATGGAGGACAAATATACCTGGAAGGTGCACAGGATGGGTGACATTAGTACAGATTTTGCAGACATTACCCAATAACATAGCGTCACAACCACATTGTGCTTTAAATTTTAGTTTCCCTATTTTATCACTGTAAAATGAGGTAGCGTCTTAAGGTACTGCCACACTAAACAATCCCGCTAGCGATCTCGTTAGCGTTGCATACTAATGAGATCGCTAGCGGGATTGTTTCTATATCGCTAAATGCTGCCGCATTTAGCGATATAGTTAACGACGCTATCGCCGTTAGCGATCTTCTTAACGACTTTAGCGGTACAAAAGTACCGCTAAATCGCTAAGAAAAGTGCCACACAGCGATTAGATACTTACCCAGCGGGAGCGCCAGCGATGAAATAGGTCCGGAACGATTCCAGCGACGAGCGAGATCACAGCAGGAAGCTCGTCGCTGGAAGCTGCCGCACTGAACAATATCGCTAACGGGATCGCTAAATAGTGACGTTTTTAGCGATCCCGTTAGCGATATTGTTTAGTGTGGCATACCCTTTACAGTCAAAAAGATACAGTGCCTTGCAAAAGTATTCGGCCCCCTGGAACTTTTTCAACCTTTTCCTACATATCATGCTTCAAACATAAAGATACCAAATGTAAATTTTTGGTGAAGAATCAACAACAAGTGGACACAATTGTGAAGTTGAACGAAATTTATTGTTATTTAAATTTTTGCAAGGCACTGTATGGTAATTGTAGTATTTAGGTTACAATTTAATGTATGATGGGCGAATATAATGCTCCATATATAAATGGCCCCATTTATAATGCTCCAGTGTATAATGGGCCCCGTAGATGCTGCTCCAGTGTCTGATGTCCCCCATTTAGAATGCTCCAGTATATGATGGGCCCATGGATGATGCTCCATTGGATGATGGCCCATGATGATGCTCCAGTGTATGATGGGCCCATGGATGATGCTCCAGTGTATGATGGGCCAATATAATGCTCCATATTTTTAAAATTCATATTAAGCAGAAAAACAATTACATTGATGCATACCACCTGATTAACAAAGGATGAAGTCACCACCACTAGCACTGAAAACGTCACTGCTTCGGTGCTCGCTTCTACTTGGTGCTGCTCCAGGTCCAGGCTCAGTCCTCTGTTCCTGGGATACAATAGTACAATACATATCACAAGTGTCAAAATACCATAATGTTTCATCATATTCCATGTACATCTGTCTCCCCTGATATTCGATGTGTATTTCTATCCCCATCACGCTCCATATGTGTCTCACTCATCATACTACATGTGTCTCTCCCATCAGTCCCTCTCAGCCATACGATGGCTGTTTCACATTAGCGTTTTTGTGCGCAGAGCACCTGCGCATGCGTTCATGAGCCCCTATGTTTAACATGGGGCGCATGGTCCTTGCTTTGTCTGCGTTTTCGTGGGCATGCGTTTTTTCAAGGTATGCGTCTAATCACGCCCGACGCATAATGCTGCATTTTTGGGTCCGTCCAAAGGTGTAAAAAAAAGCGCATGCGTTCGCGCACGGAATGCGTCAAAACAAAGCATTACAGTCTCTGGGAACGCAGGCGTGCGCATGGACATGCGTATGCCTGAGTTTGTGTACGCATGCTTTTTAAGAGTAAACTTGTCTAGACTGCTGGTTTCACATTAGCGTTTTTGTGCGCAGTGCATCTGCGCAAGCTTTCATGCGCCCCTATGTTTAACATGGGGGCGCATGGTCTTGCTTTTGCATGCGTTTCCACTTGCGCACGATGCGCACTCAAAAAGACGCTAATGTGAAACTAGCCTAAATGTATCTTTCACCACCCTCCACAATGCCTGTCCATTCACTTCAGACCTGGAGTTCCTTCTTATCTTACTGAGGGATTAGTCACACTCACAGCTCCCATAATGCTATAATACGGCTCCGTACACACCAGATGCCTTCACTCTTCCTCCGGTCCATGATGCTGCTGAGTCCACTGTCTTCTGCTCCTCTGTAACCAAGCTGTGCTTCCGATGCAGTAACTGCTGGTGATAGCGGATAACAGGGCAGTCACCCACAAAATGACGCTGCCCTATGATGCTACTCTTCATTCTGCCCCAGGGGTACTAGACCACCCAAAAGGGGAGGGAAATGGTGATGTCAGCAGTTACTGCCCCAATTTTCCAGCTAGCAGTAAAGCGGTAAGTCTTACTATAGCTGCTTGAGGTCTAAAACGGAAAATGCTCCCCCTAGTGGTAATTATGTATATTTGTAAAAAATATATTTTTCATATAGAAATGTTTGCAAACATTGTATTAACACATTTTAATTACTATTTTAAGCTTAATTTCACAAAAACCTTCAAGAAAACTGGTGGCAACCTCAGTGAATGGATCAATCATTACTTACAACCCTTTGTTGTACAATTACCGGGTTATGTCAGACACAATAATAATAATAATAATCTTTTGTAACCCACGGATACAAAAATGTTAGTCACTAATTTAGATGGATACACATGGTCCTCTTCTTCTACATGGTTAATTTGTGACATCATTAGTTTATACCCATCACTTCCGCATCATACCGTCATGGACAGTCTTTCTTTTTTTCTAAAAAAGTACAGTACTTATAAAATGGAGATCCAGTTTATTATTTTAGATGCTTTTTTTTACTACTAACACACAATTCTTTTTCTTTACGCCAACAGTTCCTCTTGCAGACCCGAGGTGTTATCATGAGAGGGAAATGCTCCCCCACCATTACTAACATCACGGTTGGTGTCGGGAGGAGAAATATTTATTCAGTGAAAATAATATTTTTTCTGATTCCATCGAGTTTTCCGGCAGATACATAGATGATTGATCGTCATCTGGAAAGCCACTACTGCTGAAATAGAAACATTCATCAGATTTTTGAATGAGAATAATTTTAATATAAATTTCACCTATACTTTTTCACAGACCAAAATTAATATTTAGATATCACTTTAATAGGTTGCCTGGAATCTAAAACCGTATTAATACATCCATACAAGAAACCCACGGATACAAGTAATATAATAGAAGCCCACTCTTGCCACACAACACATGTGATTCATAACATCCCACTGGGAGAGCGAAAACGGATTAAAAGGAATTGTTCATCTCCAACCGTGTCCCATAAAGAATCCCAAACAGCCCTGAGCAGGTTTCAGTCTAGAGGGATCCGCAGTGGGGTCTGAATAACGGCCGAGCAATTGTAGATCAATAGAAAAGATCTGTAATGTATGTGGTACAGTTCATATAGCGTCTTGTGCTTGGGTGCGATGAAAATACTTGAGACACAGGTTGATAAAGAAAGTCTTGTATTGCTTCATACAAATTGGCAAAAATAAACACACAGGTTGCAAACACAGAAGCAGGAGACACAGCAGGCCAGAGTAATCTAAGCTCAGCAATCACTCTCCAATACAGATTCAGATCTTCTTCTCTGTTACCGCAAGTCCGTGCAAACGTGAGGCTCTCAAGAGCAGAGTTCAGAGTCCACAAGTGCTTCAGAGTTCCTCAGTAGGAATAGCTGGAGTACAAGGTCCAAGGCTTCAGGAGTCAGAACACAGGTTCACTGCAGGCTAGATTCTGAAGCACTGATTACTCAGCTGTGGCTGTTTAAGAAGCAAACGGAGAGAATCAGGCGGGAACATGCAAGCTGGAAAACTCCATTTTGACTGAGGGCAAGATAGCTGCAGCAAAACAGAAAGCAAAATGGCAGACGAACAAACTGAGTTTCAGAAACAGATACACAGAACCTTACATTACTCCCCCCTTAGGGACAACCTCCGGATGACCTCAGACCAGGCTTGTGTGGTACCTCTGATGAAACTGACGGAGCAAGCGAGGAGCATTAACGTTATTGACTGGCTCCCATGATTGTCCTCCACTGGGTAGCCCTGCCATTTAATCAGATATTGTAACTGATTTCTATACAACCTGGAATCTAAAATCCTTTCCACCACAAATTCTTCCTGACCATCGACTAGCACTGGGTCAGGGCAAGGAGAAGAACGTCCAGGAAACGTATTGGGTGTCGCAGCCTTTAGTAGGGATACATGAAAGACAGGGTGGATTCTCATAGTTCTGGGCATTGAAGACGACAAGCAACGGCACTTATAATCTTACTGATTTTATAGGGTCCAATGTACTTATGTCCCAACTTAGACGATGGAATCCTTAACTTAAGATTTCTGGTTGACAGCCAGACCAGGTCTCCTACCTTAAAAGCTGGTGCAGGTTTACGAAATTTATCTGCTGCCTTCTTGTACCTTTCCTGAGCCGATTCCAGATTCTCCTTTAGAAGATCCATATTCTTCTGTAAAGTCGTGACTCTTTCAGCCACTGCTGGCAAAGGCGTCTCTATGGGAAATCGTGGTAGAATGTTAGGATGATAACCTAGATTAGAGTAAAAAGGAGACTGTTTAGTGGAGGCACTCTGAGAGTTGTTGTAAGAGAACTCAGCCAATGGAAGTAGATCCACCCAATCATCCTGTAGTGGCAGATAAAGCAGCGGAGATACTGCTCCAGGGTTTGATTGGTTCGTTCGGTTTGTCCATTAGTCTGGGGATGAAAAGCAGAAGAAAGGTTTACTTTAATGTCCAATGCTGCACAGAAATTTTGCCAAAACCTAGAAGTGAATTGCACCCCTCGATCCGAAATAACCTCATCCGGTACTCCATGTAAACGAAACACATCTTTAATCATCAAATCTGATGTCTGTTTTGCAGTGGGTAATCCGACACAAGGGATAAAATGAGCTGCCTTTGTTAAACGGTCAACCACCACTAGAATAGTGTTCTTCCCTTGAGAGGTTGGTAATTCCACAATGAAGTCCATAGAAATGGATCCCCACGGGCGGGACGGGTGGGAAGAGGCTGTAACAGACCAGTTGGTGAAGAGCGAGGTGTTTTGCATCTTGCACAAACCTCACACGAAGTGACATAGTCCAAAACATCCTTCCTACAAGTGGGCCACCAAAAGAAACGAGAAAGAAATTCCTGTGTCTTTAGAATCCCTCTATGCCCGGCTATTTTGGAATCGTGAATGAGTTGCAATACTCTCAATCTGACTGTTTCAGGTATATACAGACGTTGTCCCAGAATCCACACACCATTCTTAAAGACAAGACTTACGTCCCTTGGGGGTTGAGCCAAAAAAGAATCCGCATGGTATGCTTCCTTGATATCTTTAATTAGGTCTTGATGATGAATCACTCCTAGGAATCTAGAGTCAGGAAGAATAGTCTTAGGAGGAGTAATTGGACGTGTCTCTGCTGAGTAAATCCTAGAGAGTGCATCAGCCTTTCCATTGCGCGATCCTGGTCTATAAGAAATAATAAAATTAAATTGGTTTAAGAAAAGATTCCAGCGAGCCTGGCGAGGAGTCAGGCACTTAGCCGACCTGATAAACTCAAGATTACGATGGTCTTCAGAACGACTATTTGCTGTGCAGCTCCTTGAAGAAGGTGTCTCCATTCTTTGAAGGCGCAATAATGGCCAACAACTCTCTATTGCCCACATCGTAGTTCTTCTCAGCCGAAGACAACTGCTGGAAAAGAAGGCACAGGGATGCAAGACATTCTTCTCACCTGTTCTCTGAGAGAGTATAGCTCCCACGGCACAGTCTGAAGCATCCACCTCTATTATGAAGGCAAGCTCTGGGTTGGGATGTACTAGGATAGGTGCAGTGGTAAATTTATCTTTTAGACGGGAAAATGCTTCCTGGCTTGGGGAGTCCAGGAGAACTTAGACTCTTTCCGGGTAAGTTGGGTGATAGGTGACACTACCTCAGAGAAATTTCTAATGAAACGTCTATAGAAGTTTGCAAACCCGATGAAGCGCTGTACCTCCTTCACATTTCTAGGACTTGGCCAATCATTGATGGCTTGGGTTTTACTTCCATCCATACTAATTCCTTGTGTAGACAGTACATACCCCAGAAATTGAATTTCGGTCTTATGGAATTCACACTTTCAAGCTTGATGTAAAGATGATTTTGTCTTAGACGTTCCAAGACCATTCTCACATGTCCATGATGTTCCTCTGTGGAGTTAGAAAAAATTAAAATATCATCCAAATAAATTACCACAAAAGTATCTAGGAGATCCTGAAGATGTCATTCACCAAGTGTTGGAAAGTGGCTGGGGCGGTACTCAGACCAAAAGGCATAACCAGATATTCAAAGTGTCCATAGCGTGACCTGAATGCAGTCTTCCATTCATCCCCAGGTCTAATACGGACTAAGTTATAGGCCCCACGAAGATCTAGTTTAGAAAAAATTTTGGCATGTCGCACTCTCTCCAATAACTCAGGGATTAAAGGCAATGGATAACGGGTTTTTAATAGTAACCTTATTGAGTTCCCTATAGTCTACGCATGGTCTCAGGGATCCATCTTTCTTCTTTACAAAGAATATGGGTGCCCCTGCAGGAGATGAAGAGGGGCGTATGAAGCCCTTGGCTAGATTTTCGTCTATGTACTCTTTTAAAGCCTTCAGCTCGGCCCCGCCAGGGGGTAGATCTTACCAAAAGGTATCTCTGCTCCAGGCAATAATTCAATTGGACAATCATATGGACGGTGAGGAGGAAGCTGGTCAGCGTTCTTCTTGTCACATAAATCCACATAGTCCTGGTATACAGCTGGTAGTTCAGGGACTGATATGGTTCCTTTAGGAACAGAGCAAGCTGAAATTTTTGGACTCATCTGTTTCTCTGGAAAGTGTAATTCCTTGGTCTCCCAGTTAATGGTAGGATTCTGAGCCTGCAGCCATGGTAGCCCTAGAATAATGGGAAAGTGAGGAGAAGAGATAAGCATAAAGGACAGTTTCTCTTGATGATCTTTACCCATAAGAACCTTTAAAGGCTCTGTTTCCTGATCCACTGGTCCAGAGGTCAGCAGGGAACCATCCACAGTTTCCATCTGTACTGGAGCAGCCTTCTTCACTGAACTATTCCTGTTTTAGAGCAAAGGAGACATCCATAAAATTTCCACTTGCACCTGAGTCGATCATAGCAGAGCTAGACACCCAGGCTGAGTCAACCCAGAGTTTGATGGAAAGAAAACAGTGAGAATTGTTTTTCTTACAACTCAGCTGGGACACCGCTGAGGAAACTTGAAAGATGGCAGCATTTACACAGTCAACGTCCTCAGAGGTAACGGAGTTTAAGTCCGAGAAATCAAGATCTGTTGCTGCAGCTCTCTCTGGAGCCTGAGGCTCGGACCTGACAGATCCCCTCTCGCAACACTCACAATGAATGAGTGCTGCAGTAGTCTTGCGAGAACGGCTGGGACAGTTAATAATAAAGTGCCCTGACTTACCACAATAAAAACATAGATTCTCCTTAAAACGATGTTCCTTGCGTGCATCACTAACTCGTCGTAGTAAAGAGTCTACCTGCATGGGTTCAGGTTCAGGTTCCCGTGTAATCCTATTCAAAGGTTCCTTAGCTGGAGAGGAAGGTAGGAAAAGGTTAGTACGATTGCTTTCGAACCATCTCTCTTGCCTGCGTTCAGTTAAACGAGTATCAATACGGATGCAGTAGTTAATAAAGTCACCTAACGCAGTGGGAGGGTCGGCACAAGCAAGTTCATCTTAATTAGTGGGGATAACCCCTTTCGAAAAATAGATTTTTTGGCGGAATTGTCCCAGGTGGTATCAAGGGCCCATCTCCTGAAATCCAAGGCATATTCAGCTACCGAGTGCTTACCTTGGCGCAAAGCTAACATGGCTGCTTCAGCTGTTGCACCTCGATTGGGGTCATCAAACACCTGCCCCATGGCTGAAATAAAATCATCAAGGTGATTCAAACAATCATCCTCAGTCTCAATCAGAGGGTTTGCCCATATCAAAGCCTTGTTGGTAAGCAACATAATTATAGTAAGCACCTTAGATCGTTCAGTAGGAAATTGTGAAGCATGTGCAGAAAAAAAAAAGATTGCAATTGATTAACAAATCCCCTGAATTTTTCACGTTCACCACCAAACGAAAAGGGGCAACTTGGGAATCCCAGAACTCGGGGCCACGGCAGGAGCCTGGACTCGCCCCTCCAGAACCTCAATCCTGGCTCGCAAATCCTGGGTAGTCTGTCCAACCACTTGCAAATTGTGATTATTTAGGTCCTGAAGATTTGTAAGACGGGTCTTTATATTCTGCAAATCTGCAAGGATATTATCAGTCACTCCGCAAAGTTCCTTTATGCGGGCCTCCATTTTCCAGATCTTTTAAGACAGGATACTGGAAGAAGAGGAGAGAAAAAAAAACAATAGTGTTCACCTGTGGCAACACTGAAGAAAGAAAAACTTTAAGGGAACTGCTCACCTGGAATGGTTGTGAGAAGTCACAACCACTATCATCACAGAAAGCTTTCAACCAGACATCTGATATCCAGAGTTTCAGCAGACAAAAAGAGAAGAGGAAAAAAAAAAAAAGAAAAAAACAATAGTGTTTACCTGTGATAACACTGCAGAAAAAAAAACTTAAGGGAATTGCTCACCTGGAATGGTTGTGAGAAGTCACAACCACTGTCATCACAGAAAGTACAACCGGACATCCGATATCCACAGTACAGCAGACAAGCCTTTCCAGACCCAGCAGACACTAACGTTTGGCTTCAGAATCTTGTAATGTATGTGGTACAGTTCATATAGCGTCTTGTGCTTGGGTGCGATGAAAATACTTGAGACACAGGTTGATAAAGAAAGTCTTGTATTGCTTCATACAAATTGGCAAAAATAAACACACAGGTTGCAAACACAGAAGCAGGAGACACAGCAGGCCAGAGTAATCTAAGCTCAGCAATAACTCTCCACAACAGATTCAGATCTTCTTCTCTGTTACCGCAAGTCCGTGCAAACGTGAGGCTCTCAAGAGCAGAGTTCAGAGTCCACAAGTGCTTCAGAGTTCCTCAGTAGGAATAGCTGGAGTACAAGGTCCAAGGCTTCAGGAGTCAGAACACAGGTTCACTGCAGGCTAGATTCTGAAGCACTGATTACTCAGCCTGTGGCTGTTTAAGAAGCAAACGGAGAGAATCAGGGCGGGAACATGCAAGCTGGAAAACTCCATTTTGACTGAGGGCAAGATAGCTGCAGCAAAACAGAAAGCAAAATGGCAGACGAACAAACTGAGTTTCAGAAACAGATACACAGAACCTTACAAGATCTGATGGATCATGAGAAAAATCTTATCCCCAAAAAAGGCAATCACCAGAGTAACACCCCAGAGACCTCACTACTAACTATAGTCCACAGTTTAATACAATGGTTAAGATTATCAAAACATATGTACCGATCCTATATCAGGAGCGGAAACCAGCTGATATTATAAAACACTCTGGATGGCGTTTTTCTGCCAAAAAGGCTCCACGTTGGGTGGAACGCTCTCTCCTTCCTTTATTGGACTAAATACAATTACATATAAAACATGGCTCGATGTCAAAGGATCTTATAAATGTGTTCACACCCGTGTAACACTTGTACCCATATGAATAAAAACCACACCTTTCCTCCAAATCCTCAGGTGCTACCTTTCCTAATAAAAGTTATATGAACCGCAACACAGAAGGTGTCGTCTACCTAATAGAGCGCACATTGTGCAGCCCACAATATGTGGGTGCACTATAGGCAGCGCCGGCGTCAGCATCCAGAGCACCTGGGCAAGTGCCGGGGCCCTGAGCAGGCTGGAGGGGCCCACTCAATGTCAGGGACATCGGCACACTATGGGGGCCCAGTTTCTGTGCCAGTGCCGACTCCCGTGAGTGGGCCTCCCCCGCTTGCTTAGGGCCCTGTCATTTGGGATACTTACCTCTCCCCGTTCCATCACTGCGGCATCTTCTGACGGTGACGTTCAGGTCAGAGGACACTATGACGTCACGTCTGTGCGCCCTCTGCCTGAACACTCACAGTGCAGAGACCTGTAAGATGACTACACTGAGGAGTCCGGAGCAGAGCAGCAAGGAGAGGTGAGTATTTCATATTTTTTTTTCATGTTTGGAGCATTATATATAGGGACCATCATACACTGGTATGAGGCCCATTATACATTGAAGCATCATATATGGGGCCCATTATACACTGGAGCATCATATATGGGGCCCTTTATACACTGGAGCATCATATATGGGGCCATTATACACTGGAGCATCATATATGGGGCCAATTATATATTGGATCATTATATGGGCCCATCATATACTGGAGCATTATATAGAGTCCATCATATAGTGTATGGAACATTATATGGGCCCCTTTATGTATTGAGCAATATATGGGGCTCATTATTCTTTTTGGAGCAATATATGGGGCCTATTATATACTGTATGGAGCAATATATGGTGTCCATTATTCTTTACGGAGCAATATATGGGGCCTATTACATACAGTATGAGCAATATATGAGGCTCATTATTCTGCATGGAACAATATATGGGCTCATTATACTGTATGGAGCAAAATATGGGGTCCATGATTCTGCATGGAGCAATATATGGGGTCTATTATATACTGTATGGAGCAATATATGAGGCTCATTATTCTGCAGGGAACAATATATGGGGCTCATTATACTGTATGGAGCAAATATGGGGTCCATGATTCTGTATGGAGCAATATATGGTTCCCGTAATACTGTATGGCACATTATATGGGCTCATTTACTGTATGGAGCATTATATGTGGCTCATTATACTGTATTGAGCATTATATGGGGTCCATTATTCTGTATGGAGCAATATATGGGGCTCATTATTCTGTATGGAGCAATATATGGGGTCCATTATTCTGTATGGAGCAATATATGTGGCTCATTTTTTCTGTATGGAGCAATAATGGGGCTCATTATTCTGTATGGAGCAATATATGTGGCTCATTATCTGTATGGAGCAATATATGGGTCCATTATTCTGTAATGGAACAATATATGTGGCTCATTATTCTGTATGGAGCAATATATGGGGTCCATTATTCTGTAATGGAACAATATATGGGGCTCATTATTCTGTATGGAGCAAAAATATGGGGCTCCTTATTCTGTATGGAGCAATATATGGGGCTCCTTATTCTGTATGGAGCAATATATGGGGCTCATTCTTTATGGAGCAATATATGGGGCTTATTATACTGTATGGAGGAATATAATGTCCAATTTCTGATCTATTTTAGAATTTACAATAGATATCACTCATGTAATGTAAGAAGTGAAATCTTTGGCATTGTATTATACCTATATTTCTCTGCCGTATCTGTGCATCATGAATTGTGGTGTGTTAAAGGGGCCCACTGAGACTCTTTCGCCCGGGGCACACGAAAATCTGGAACCTGCCCTGACTATAGGGCAGGGAAGAAGTGAGGAGACGTCTCTTGGATGCTGCAGTCAGACTGCACACAATATATCTGCGATGTGGAAACATTGTAAGAACACACATGGGGTAACACCAGCTCCCTCTCAGTTATAGGTATAGAGAAAGTGCTCAAACCGTTCAGAGGTGGAGAGATGAGAAGAAAACTAAATAGGGAGTCGTACTGGATATGGAAATTACAGACAAGGATTCCGCCAGGTCTGAACGTGCGACAACATCTCATACTTCAGTATGATCTATCATTTTTTTCCTGTTTAATGTGTTTTTTCCGTGTTTGATTTTTATCAGTCTGGATATGCATTGTAATAAGAGTCTGTCTCATCCATGGTATTACGGCTTGTTTTACTGCACCTCCATCTACAGCATCCAGCGTTTTACATCTGGTGCACCAGAGGCGTGCCACCGGCCGGGGCCGCTCTCCGGAACCCACGCTTTGCTGTGAAGACCCCCTGGACTCCATCATTGCGATCTCCATTTTTTCCTCAGATAAGTACTGTTCAGTTGTCGTTTCTAATACGCATCTCCAAGGCACTATTATACTGCCATATTGCTCCATTAGGAATACGCTCACATGTGCCGCTCTGTATAGACACTGAACTGTCACTACATTGTGGTTTAGATAGCACCAATGATACAGTTTTAATGTACCTTTTTATGCACATTTTTATGGAAATTTCTGGTTATCCACCCTCGTACGTTTGCCAGCTGGACTTTTTAGTGTAACACTTGTGCACTTTATGTATTATATATATAGGGCCTTTTTGCACCCTATATAGGAGAATATCTGTTCACTACTTCTCTTTTTGATACACATAATATCCTCTTATCTTTCTGTAAACTATCTATCACGATACTCCTATATAGGATTTATTATATATATTTTTTTATGTAAAGAGATCAGCTCATTATTGTTATTTTCTTCTTGTATACACTGACTACCAGTATTAAGCACTTATTTGCACGCACACAATTGTAGCATTTACACAACCATCTTGTCACATATATATACATCCTATTCCATCTGCTTTTTTATAGTAACACCTCTACCTTTTATTATATATATATATATTTTTTTGAGTACTTTTACCCTTTTGGATATATTCTTTTAAATGTCTATCTGCCCTCTTTTAGCCTGCTGAATAAATTCTGGAAAATTCTGGTAAATTCTGAAAAAGGCGCATTCACACCTGGATTTTATTCTGCAATCCTTTTTGACACCCTCTATGCCACACACATTTGAAGGTAAGGGTTTATCAGTTTTGTTGGTATATTCCAATTACAGCGCGAGTAGACTTATAGAAATATATGTTCCCTTTGTTCCTATGCTTTCTCTGTGTAGAAGGCTTATTTATACGTGCTGCTTTTTGGATATATGTGCACTAGCGCCGCTATACATACTCCTCTTGTGTTATATTCTATCTATCTATCTATCTATCTATCTATCTATCTATCTATCTATATATCATCTATCTGTGATATCTATTAGCTAGCATCAATCTATCTATCATCTATCTATATGATTGTGTCCATGTATTCATTGAAATTTTTTCTATTTATTCCACAGCAGAGGTCATCAACGCAGACATGAGGCTGCAACAGCACCCCAAGAACCCAGTGAGTCAGGGGAGCACCGTGAGATGGCAGCATACGGCAGATGGTAAATATGTCACACCCCATAACCCAAAACCAGGGTGAAACTAGCCTCTCTGCTGCCTGAGGCGAACTTCAAAACGCACAAGGACGTCAGCGCCATCACACACACATACAAGAACCTCACAGAAGAATCCAGAACAAGGTCATTAATGGCAATGGCCGGCCTGGCACAAGCACACAGACACACAATGATGGCTGGCAGAGCTGTGGTCCTGTAGGCAGACACAGTCCTACATCCTTATAGCACAGGAGGCAGCACTGATTGCCAACCTATTATCTCTGGCACACCTACAAAACTCTGGGCAGCTCCAAAGTGGCGGCTGCCTGGCACTGACCAGTCAGACATGTCCACCAAGCAGCACCGTCCACACACCACATGCAACAACCTGAAGTCTGAGCATCAACAAGCAGCTACTGCACTAAGCTGGTAAAATGGAGCATCTTCCCATCAGACCGTGCCTCCTTCTCCCAAAACGCTTTAGCCAATCACAAGCGCCGCACACAGGCCTGCCTGGAGCCAATAGCAGGGGCCTTCCTATTGGGTTTAGCAAGGGATGTGAGAGCGGAAGGGGGACAAGCTCCACCGACCAACCGCCGCTCGGGAGAAACACGGCTGATTTATAGGGAACCTGAGCAAATGACCCCACCGTTACTGAAAATAAATTTCTATACAAAGGCCAACGCTGAGATTACAGTCATGGAGATCATATAGTGGTAGATCACAGTCCTGCAGATTACAGCACAGGTATAGATAGTAACTTACAGCTGATGTTCTTTGTGATAGTCTATCACTTTTTAGCATTTTTTTTTCCATCTGGCCCAGATCAACATGGCAATTTCTCCATTCACAACTCATCTGCAAAGATTACAAGAAACATATCTGTGTTCTCACATTTACAGCAACCTCCCCATCTATTCACAACCTGCAGAAACTCCTTATCCTGCTGATACCCCAATACTGAGCCGCTGCTGCCATATGTGTCCCTATTACTGCCCCAGCTGTGTGGTACAATAACAGTGCTCCTCTTACTGCCCCATATTATAATGCTCACCTCTGTGCCTCTTACATAGTAATAATGACCTCTAATAGTAAAATTGCCCTCTAGAAAATATTAATGCCCCCTGCAAGTGTCCTAGAAAACAGTGTACACATTTTGACCCTAGCATGTAATAATGCAATATGTACCCCTTTTGATAGTCATATGATGGTCCCACAGCTCCCCTATAGATTACCCACACAACTCCCCCATACGCAGTATAATGCTCTTACAGCTTCCCTATACGCAGTATAATGCCCCTGACGCGCACCACATTGGTGGTACGAGGGCTATGGGGTACTCGGAACCGAGCCCATGAAGTCTATGGGAATGTCACTGGCACAAGCTCGGTCCGTGGCCCTGGCGTCATGCAATGGGGGAATATTACAGGGGATTGTAGTTATAGTAGTTCGTGACGCCACCTGTGGTTTCTGATCTGATTGACCAGCGCTGCAGGTAGATCTCTGAGGGGATGTTATGGCAGCTAGGTGTTAAGTCCCCCCACAGGTGGGACTGGTCCCTCAAAGTCTATGGTGGTGATGCAGGGTGCAGATAAGAATTCAGTCACACACAATGCAGTCTCTTTCCATACCTTTACTTGTAGATGTTGCAGTATGTCCCGGGAAGCGGTCAGGTTGGAGAATGCACATTCAGGGAATTGTTGAGCAGGTAAAAGCCTCCTTTCTCCTTAAATGTATGTGAGTACAAACTGCATAAAGTCAAGTGCAACCTTACTGTAGCAACTACGCCCGGCCGACATTGTGGTGGAGCCTTCTATGTCTCTGATTACCAGATGTTGGAAGAACTAAGTCCTTACTTTTGCCGTGCACTGACTCAAAGTTCCTGTTCTCCTGGGCTCCGGTTACGTATCAGCGCTTAGGGCTACCTTCTGCGACTTGAAGTCCAGCAAGGCCCTCCGGTTTTCTTATTACTAGACGTGAAGTACTAGCAATGCTTCGGACCCGGTGTCCGGTTAAACTGAGTGAGGTGATCCGTCACCTTAGTCACTCTTCCTTCTCCACTCGCCTGTCGCCCTGCTCTCGCCCTTAACATAAGCACGGGTAGCAGTGAGTGTGGTTGTCAGCTTTCCTTCAGTGCTCACTGACCTGTTTCTCAGTTGGCTCGTTGGTATAACTGCTGTAGTCCCTTTCCTTCTTTCCTTCACAGAACTCTGTCCAGACAGCTCACAGGAACGCTTCGTCAGACTGTATTTACGCTGTAGCTCTGAGAGTCACTTTCCACTTTCTTAGGAACACAGGCAGCTTGTTCTGAGATAGCAGTTTCAGATTCAGATATAGTTCTGACTAGGCTAGAGTAAGTCCGTCTACTCGTACTAGCCTCCACGTCTGTATACTGACTATCTGAGCTCCTTCAGGAATCAGTCTTCACTCCTCTCCCTCCAAGACTGAACAGAATGTGCTCACTCCTCTCCTCCTGCACAACTGACTGGACTAACTTTGCTACGTCACACTACTTAAATAGCTGAAATGCCTCTAGTGGCAATGCTGAGAAGTGTGCGTGAATGAATCAGGCTTTACAGTTACCTTCTTGTGCATTTTCCAGGAGACATGTGTGCCTTGCGCAGCTGGGCCACACCCCCCACTGCGTCACTACATGCAGTAAAATGCCTCCATAGCTCATTAAACACAGTATAATGGGCCCTCAGCTCATGTATACACAATATGATTGGCTTGCAGCTCCCCTGTACATAGTATGATGGTCCACAGCTCCCTATACTTAGTATGAGGGTCCACATCTCCCCTATACACACTATAATTGCTTGCAGCTCCCCTGTACACAGTATGATGGGTCTACAGCTCCCCTATACACACTATAATTTGCTCGCAGCTCCCTGTACACAGTATGATGGGCCACAGATCCCCTATACACACTATAATTGGCTTGCAGCTCCCCTGTACACAGTATGATGGGTCCACAGCTCCCTATACTTAGTACGATGGGCCCTCAGCTCCTGTATACACAATATGATTGGCTTGCAGCTCCCCTGTACACAGTATGATGGGTCCACTGCTCCCTATACTTAGTATGATGGGTCCACAGCTCCCCTATACACACTATAATTGGCTCGCAACTCCCCTGTACACAGTATGATGGTCCACAGCTCCCTATACTTAGTATGATGGGTCCACATCTCCCCTATACACACTATAATTGGCTCGCAGCGCCCCGGTACACAGTATGATGGGTCCACAGCTCCCTATACTTAGTATGAGGGGTCCACAGCTCCCCTATACACACTATAATTGGCTCGCAACTCCCCTGTAAAACAGTATGATGGGTCCACAGCTCCCTATACATAGTATTGAGTCGCACATGGTACCAGGGCTATGGGATACTCGGCACCGAGCCCATGGAAGTCTAGGGGGAATGTCACTGGCAGCAGAGCTCGGCCCCGTGGCCCTGGGCGCTCATACAATGGGGGATATTTACAGGGATTTTAGTAATAGTTCGTGACGCCACCTGTGGTTTCTGATCAGACAGACCAGCGCTGCAATATGGATCTTCTGAGGGATGTTATTAGGCAGCTAAATGTTAAGTCCCCCACAGGTGGGACTGTTCCCTCCGATCAATGGTGTTGCAGAAATAAGTCAGTCACACACAATTCAGTCTCTTTCCATACCTTTACTGATGTTGTTGGCAGGTATGTCCCGGGAAGCTGGTCAGGTTGGAGAATGCACATTCAGGGGATTGCTGAGCAGGTTTAAGGCCTCCTTTCTCCTTGAAGTGTATGTGAGTCCTAACTTGCATGAAGTCAAGTTTAACTCTTACTATAGCAGCTACGCCCGGCTGACAATTGTGGTAGAGTCTTTTCTGTCTCTGATGCTCAGATGTTGGCAAGAATGAAGTCCTTCTAAGCTTGGGCTTGCTAAAAGTCCTTGTTTCTCCCTGACTCCAGTTACGTATCAACGCTTAGGGCTACCTTCTGTGACTTGAAGTCCACAAGGATTCCGGTTGTTTCTTATTACCAGCCGTGAAGTACTAGCAATGCTTCGACCCCGGTGTCCGGTTAATTAAGTGAAGGTGATCTGTCACCTTGGTCACTTGTCCTTCTTTCTCCACTCGCCTGTCGCCCTGCTCTTGCCCTTAACATAAGCACGGTAGCAGCAGGTGTAGTTGTCAGTTGTTCTTCCAAGCTCACTGACCTGTTCTCAGTTGCCTCGTTGTTATAACTGCTGTAATCCCTTTCCTTCTTTCCTTCAAAGACTCTGTCCCAGAGTGGCTATCAGGAACTCTGTCAACTGATTTCATGCTCGCTCTGAGAATCACTTCCCTCGTTCTAGAGAACACAAGCAGCTTGTTCTGAGTAACAGCTTCAGATTCAAATGTAGCTCAGACTAGGCTAGAGTGATTCCTTCCCACTCGTACTAGCCTCCCCTTCAGTACAAAATGAACTACCTGAGCTCTGTCAGGGAAACAGTCTTCTCTCCTCTCCCTCCAAGACTGAACTGCTCTGTCCTGAGACAGGAACTAATCTAATCTCCTCTCATCTCATCACACTACTGCTACGTCACACTAACTTAAATAGTCTAAGTTGCCCTCTGGTGCGGTGTTGGAAGTGTGTGATGTGAATGAATATCAGGCTCACAATTACCTTATCTGTGCACTCTCCTGGAGACATGTGTACCAAGCGCAGCTGGCCACACATCCAACCTTAGTTAAACTCAGCACTCCCGGGCTGAAACAGAAAATAAAAACATTTTTTGTTTTGCATATAACATCAACATTCAACATATAACTCATCCCTTGCGGGAGGTAAGGACTCTTTAATGTTACAATTTGTACATAGGTCAGTAGAAAATTATCAAAATACTTTTCACATAAATATATAATAAATAAGATTCTTGTGGAGGACCCGCACCAAAAATCTCCCACGTGGGTCCTGGGTCGGCTGCAGGACTTCTGAGCTGCAGACCTCACTCTAGGCCACACCATACGGGTTTTTCTTCAGAGGTAGATAAGGCTTTGTGTAAAACCAAGATGGGGCACCGAAGTGCGAACTATTTACAATGAAAGGTTTGGGCTGGCACAGTCCACAGCCACGCAGTCCCTTTGATAAGAACATTTCAAGTAATCACATTATACTTAACACTATTCACATTAGTATTATATTTCTTATTACCCAACTGGGTATTTCTATGCAAAATTATGCAAAACTATGCAAACATTATCAGACATAGCAATAAAGTGCAAAATTTTTCAAACTTCTTCCAACTTTATACAAGTGCAGTAAACCTGTCTGGGGCCTAAATGACTTCTTCTTTGCGGATTCAATGACGTCTTCCACTCCTGGGGCTGGAATGACGCGGTGCTCTTTTGAACGCATGACAAACAAGTCATGACCTGCAATCAAGGTTTGCGTAGCTACAGTTCTTGTGGCATTGAGCGATCTTCTTGGTCCCCACGGGTGCCTCAAGCAGGTACAAATCTTCCATTGAAACGCAGACTTGCACTGTAATTTAACTGTGGTCGCACCATCCGGTTGCGTTGCAGTATAGGACGCACAATCCTGATGCGCTTCATAATGGGCTGCAGGGTTTTGATGCAGAAGCTGTCGTGGGTTGCGATGCAGGGTTTGGTCGCAGGGTACGAGGCGGGATATGATCTTGGTGCAGAAGAGGACGCTGGTTGCGATGCTGGTGCACGGCTGGGTGCTGAGGGGGCTGTGACTTTGGATGTTGAGACACAGGAGACATTCAAGGGAAACCACCCCTGACGACTACAGTGTCGCGTGTAGGTGACAACATCCCCTTTTAACAGGGGGAACCCCGCATCGCAGCAGTGAACATAGATCTTTGGAGAGAACCCGGGCTCACATATGTAACCCCAAACTCCTCGGGCCTTAGAGGCACACACCATCCCCTGGCGCCGCGGGTTTCCCCGAGCGTACCTTTATCTCTCCTGACGTTTTCCTTTTCAGCGAGAATCTCTTCCTGGTACCTCTGGCGAAACTGCTGCCCTCTCTCTCCTCCTGCTGACGTCGCTTCTCCTGCTCACGGCGTCGCATTTCGTTCTCTATCTGGGCGGCATATTCTATGTAGTCCAGTACTCCTTATCATCCCAGTCCGACCTCCATTATGGACGGCTGGCTTCCCTCCGGTGTCCCTACCGGGGAACTGCATTCTGCTGCGGCCTCCTGGCCTGGCTGGCACTCCGGTCTGGGCAGGGCCTCCTCAGCCTCCGTCCCTCCGACCGGATCATCGGTGGAGTCGGGATCAGCTCTTTCGGGGCCGGCCTCCGTTTCTCATCACTGCTGACGGTGGTGGCACAGGGAACACAGTACCGGGCTGCGTTCCTGGGGAGAGAGCATTGCGTCCCACAGCAGCCGCGTTTCCGGCACGCCAGCTTCTCTCTGTCTCGTCCATTTCTTCACGGCGCTGGAATCATTTTCCTTGAGCACCGCATTCACCCTCCTCTAACTCCAGCATGATTTGGTTAGTGTCCCGAACTGGGGACTGCTCCGGCACAGGCAGTAGCTTTTCTGGGAACAGGGCCTGCGCGCCGCCGCTCCTCCACACAGCATCTCCTGTCCTTCCGCCATCTCTCTCCAGGCCAGACTGTGTTTTCCATCTGGAACAATCTGGTCTCTTCCGTGGAGGCGGATTTGCGCTTCCTCTTTTGGCATAGAAAATGAAGAGGAGGCGGATCTCCTTAGCAGTGGGGCAGGCTCTCACATTATAGTAGCATTTAGAGAGGGCGCCCATCACTTTCGCGCCACAGGGGGGTACACGCCCACGAATGCACACCCACCTTCTTCACCAGCGCCTCAGGGCGCGAATATGGCGGCAAAATGGCGGAAAATGCGCCAAAAAATTACAAAAGCTGCACACAGTCTTTTTTGCACAAAACAGTTCAATTCCTAGGCACACAGGAACTCACAATTAGTAAGCTTCGTATCCTGTTTCGTGACGCCAAAGATGAGTCGCACATGTACCAGGGCTATGGGATACTCGGCACCGAGCCCATGGAGTCTATGGGGAATGTCACTGGCAGCAGAGCTCGGTCCGTGGCCCTGGGCGCTCATACAATGGGGGATATTTACAGGGGATTTTAGTAATAGTTCGTGACGCCACCTGTGGTTTCTGATCAGACAGACCAGCGCTGCAATATGGGATCTTCTGAGGGGATGTTATTAGGCAGCTAAATGTTAAGTCCCCCACAGGGGGACTGTTCCCCTCCGAGTCAATGGTGTTGCAGATAATAAGTCAGTCACACACAATTCATCTCTTTCATACCTTACTGATGTTGTTGGCAGTATGTCCCGGGAAGCTGGTCAGGTTGGAGAATGCACATTCAGGGATTGCTGAGCAGGTTTAAGGCCTCCTTTCTCCTTGAAGTGTATGTGAGTCCTAACTTGCATGAAGTCAAGTTTAACTCTTACTATAGCAGCTACGCCCGCTGACATTGTGGTAGAGTCTTTTCTGTCTCGATGCTCAGATGTTGGCAAGAACGAAGTCCTTCTAAACTTGGCCTTGCTAAAAGTCCTTGTTCTCCCTGACTCCAGTTACGTATCAACGCTTAGGGCTACCTTCTGTGACTTGAAGTCCAGCAAGGATTCCGGGTTTCTTATTACCAGCCGTGAAGTACTAGCAATGCTTCGGACCCCGGTGTCCGGTTAATTAAGTGAAGGTGATCTGTCACCTTGGTCACTTGTCCTTCTTTCTCCACTCGCCTGTCGCCCTGCTCTTGCCCTTAACATAAGCACGGGTAGCAGCAGGTGTAGTTGTCAGTTGTTCTTCCAAGCTCACTGACCTGTTCTCAGTTGCCTCGTTGTTATAACTGCTGTAATCCCTTTCCTTCTTTCCTTCAAAGACTCTGTCCAGAGTGGCTATCAGGAACTCTGTCAACAGATTTCATGCTCGCTCTGAGAATCATTTCCCTCGTTCTAGAGAACACAAGCTTGTTCTGAGTTACAGCTTCAGATTCAAATGTAGCTCTGACTAGGCTAGAGTGATTCCTTCCCACTCGTACTAGCCTCCACTTCAGTACAAAAATGAACTACCTGAGCTCTGTCAGGAATCAGTCTTCTCTCCTCTCCCTCCAAGACTGAACTGCTCTGTCCTGAGACAGGAACTAATCTAATCTCCTCTCATCTCATCTCATCACACTACTGCTACGTCACACTAACTTAAATAGTCTAAGTTGCCCTCTGTGGCGGTGTTGGAAGTGTGTGATGTGAATGAATAATAATCTTTTTATTTTTTATATAGCGCTAACATATTCCGCAGCGCTTTTACAGTTTTGCACACATTATCGTCGCTGTCCCAGATGGGGCTCACATTCTAGATTCCCTATCAGTATGTTTTTGGAGTGTGGAGGAAACCGGAGTACCCGGAGGAAACCCACGCAAACACGGGAGAACATACAAACTCCTTGCAGATGAATATCAGGCTTCACAATTACCTTATCTGTGCACTCTCCTGGAGACATGTACCAAGCGCAGCTGGGCCACACAGTATGATGGGTCCACAGCTCCCCTATACACACTAAATTGGCTCGCAGCGCCCCGGTACACAGTATGATGGTCCACAACTCCCCTATACACACTATAATTGGCTTGCAGCTCCCCTGTACACAGTAGATGGGTCCACAGCTCCCTATACTTAGTATGATGGGTCCACAGCTCCCCTATACACACTATAATTGGCTCGCAACTCCCATTACACAGTAGTATGGGTCCCACAGCTCCCTATACATAGTATGATGGGTCCACAGCTCCCTATACAGACTATAATTGGCTCGCAGCGCCCCGGTACACAGTATGATGGGTCCACAGCTACCCTATACACACTATAATACTCCCCTGTACACAGTATGATGGGCCACAGCTCCCCTATACACACTATAATTTGCTCGCAGCTCCCTTTACATACTATAATGTCCTCAATGCTCCCCTAAAACAGAGTACAATGCCTCCAAAGTATCCTCACATTGTATAATGAACACCAAACTGTATAAAGCCCTCACGCTGTATGATGGTCCCCTCTGTAGTATGCCACATTTTATGATGGTTCTCACAGTAGTCCCCACTTTAAGGGCCCCCACATTATCTCCCATACTGTCTGAGGCCCCACACTATATGATGGCCCCATATTTGTCCCCAAACTGTTATTGGCAACCACATTAGCTCCCATACTGAATGAGGGCACCCACATTAGCTCCCATGCTGTAAAATGGCCTCCACACTTTGAAGTGCCCCAACAGTAGCCCCTAAAACGTATGAGAACCCCCTACCCAACTGTATGAGGGTCTGCCACACTCTTTGATGCCCCCAGTGTCACATCAAAAGTTTTAAGTAAAAAAAACCAAAACATCATATACTCACCTAATCCAGGATCTCAATGCACTGATATCCCTGCACTACCGTCTGAGGATGGCAGGATATGCACTGGCCGAGGTGTTCTGACCTTACTATCATGTGCCAGTCCCTCGGCCATTGCATCATTCTGTCGTGGCTGAAAGCGGTAGTGCAGGGACATCATAATCTCCCTGCTCTGCCAAGACTCTATAACTGCCATTAACTGTATTTTTGCGTTATAATAATAATAAGACCGGGTCACACTAGCGTATAACATGGACGAGTGCTATGTGAGAAAACATCACATAGCACTCGGACCAGTGTTAATCTGCGATTCTTTTTGTCTCATGCCGAATCGGCATGCGAGAACAATCACAGAATGCTGCGATTTTCACCGACACTCGGCCGAGTCTTGCGCACTTGCAACCAATTAAATCTGTGGTGCGAGTGACACAGCGCACATCACTCGGATATCATCCGAGTGCTGTGTGATATACGTTTACAATGGAGGAGATGGAGAAATTAGTTCTCTGCCTCCTCCGCAGCTGTGCTCCGATCCGCTCTGTGCGAGAGGCTCAGAGCACAGTCGCAGGACACTTGGTTCCCACTCACAGCTGAGCAGGAGCCGAGGGTCATTAGCATATCGCATCCGATGATCTCGCATCAGATGCCATACGCAAGTGTGACCTCGGCCTAAGGGTAGTGTAGCTGTGACTGAGGCCCTGGGCAACTCCCCCTCTGCCCCCTTGGTAGCTACACTACTGCTCGCCACACACAGCATGCACTGTGACACCCCCAGTCCATCAAATTCATAGCAGCAGAGTGTACAGCGATGAACTGAATAGATCCCCACTCCCAACGCAGTATAACATCCACCAACACAGAAGTATTCAGTGCCACACGCAGTACACAGGGTAATATTCCCCAAACTCTAAGGCTATGTTCCGAGGCAATTCCGCACCTCCCTGCCGCAGGAAATACGCATGCATTCCGTTTTTGCGTATTCCTGCAAAAAAACTAGCGTTTTACTATTGATGCTGCCTATGCCTAATCTGTAGTAAAATATAGAATGTTAGAAATCATAAAACAAATGAAAAATATGGATATTCTCACCTTCCGCGGCCCCCGGAGTTTTCCCGCTCCTCAGCGAAGCTGCCGGCAAGTTCCGTTCCCAGGGATGCATTGTGCGAATGACCTCTGATGACACTGAGCGGTCATCTGGGGTGATTCTCGCAATGCATCCCTGGGAACGGAACTTGCTGGCAGCGTCGCTGAGGAGCGGGAAAACTCCGGGCCGCCGGAAGGTGAGAATATCCCATATTTTTTATTTTTTTTCTATTTTTTACAGGAATATGGTACCCAGGGCCTGGAGGAGAGTCTGCTCTCCTCCAGGCCCTGAGTACCAACCGCACATGAAGTGCTCAGTTCAAGCATGGTGGGCATAACCTCATGCGTAAAGTGAGCGTTTCAATGCATTCCTATGGCGGCGTATTCGCCGCGATTACGCAAAAAAGAATGAGCATGCTGCATATTTTTCCATGATGCGATTCCACAGCGGAAAAATACGCATTAGCATAGCTATGCGGAATCTCATAGGATGTAATGGGTTGCGTTGTGTAAGCGTTTTTGCGCCGGGAAAAACGCTTAAAAACGCAACGTGTGCACATAGCCTAACAGTAAACAGTACAACACCCTCATACACACAGAGTATAAAGCGCAGCATACCCCAGTCCCTCATAATTGATATGGTAGCAGTCCACCAGTCCACATAATACACATTGCAGCAGACCCCCAAACTCTGATAATATACATAGCAACAAATACAACCCCCAGCAACCCTAATAATACACATTGCTGCAGACCTCCCAGCCCGTCTTGAGATCATTGCTACAGGCCCCCCCAAAAATACATAACTGCAGCCCCCATAACAATATACATTTCTGCAGACCCCGATAAGTTTAACCCTCTATCCAGGTCAGAACTGTACATACCCTGACCTCTGTCACTACCTGACACACACATCCATTTTACCATTAATCTTCTGTCCAGGATTGCCTGTGTGGCCACACACAGCCTCAAATCAGCACCTCTGAGCGGCCAGGCAGTGACACTGGAAGGTACAGTGCCACCCAGCTGCTGCTGAAGCCTCCAAACCTGCCCCCCTGCTCACTGACAACACACAGGATTGCAGAGCAGGGCACCAAGTTATCTGACTGCAGGGGTGCACTGCCGCCCCCTGTGTTCAAAGGACTCACTGCCGCCAAGCCAAAGGGCTTAACTGGCCTCATTAAAGGTGCGCCACGCCCAAAACTAACTTTTGTCTTTCAGCAGGGGCCATGAATGTCTCCATGTATTCATTGCAATTTTTTCTATTTATTCCACAGCAGAGGCCATCAACGCAGACATGAGGCTGCAGCAGCACCCCAAGAACCCAGTAGTCAGGGGAGCATGGTGAGACGGCAGCAGACGCCAGACGGTAAATATTACACACCTCATTACCCAAAACTTTAAACCATTTTGTGTTTCAGCCAGGGCCATGATTGTCTCCATGATTCATTGCCCCTTTTTTCTGTTTACTGCACAGCAGACGCACAGCACAGACAGCAATGGAGTACGGCCGGCAGCAGCAGGAGAGTACTCTTCTTCTGGGAGCCCTCCCTCTCATCGGCAGCATTTAGCGTTTTTTTTTTTTTTTATATATTTTTTCACAATCCATCTCTGGGATAGTTTTTTTTTCTTCAACACTCCATCTCTGGTAGATTTTTTTTTTCTTTCACAATCCATCTCTGGATAGATATTTTTTTTGTTGTTTCGCAATCCATCTCTGGATATCTATTTACTTTTTTTTTGTAACAGGAATCTGAAGCTGAGGAGCACCCAGAAGAAGAAGGAAGGGGTGGACAGATACCCGGAGTGGGCTCACAATTCGTAAGTTTCCTGCATCCATCACTGAAACACAACATGACACTACACACAACACATCCCAAAAAAAAAAGCGGTGGCGGTCTATCAGGATCGCTTCAAGAAGGAGTTCAACAAAGAGATGTGGCCCCGAGTGGATCTGCAGGACGCCAGAGCAAATATAAGTATGCAGAGCCCTGGCGTTCCTGCGTGAAACAATGGTCACCAGAAGGTAAATATTGCAAAGGAAATGTTAAAATGTCTAACTACATTTTTTTTCCAGCCAGGGCCATTCAAATACAGTATATTAATTGTTTTTTTTCTCTTTATTCCACAGCACGGTGACCAGCACTTGGGTGCCCGCAGAGTTGGGCCCTTCTGGGCGATCCCTGAGGAGACCGGCACCGAGGGACACTTTGACCGCCCCGATCCATCCGCACCGACACGTGAGCCCTCTTTCCCCTCCACCAGCACTGGAGCATCGTGGCCACCTGCATTACATGAATCTGCTGGTGAGGAGATAGCATTCCCTTTACCCCACCCTTCTGCCACTGCCACCTCTAGTACAGCTGCGGGTACTGGGCGGCAGCGCAGAGGGTCAGGAAAGGAGCTAATGCGCCCGAGTTCTTGCATTTGAATGCATCTTTCCAGAACTGTCTGAAAATATTATCTGAACAACTTGCCGCAGGCATGAATCAGATAAACACCAACATTTTGGAGGTGAAGACACTTCTGCAAACCCTGCATTCGGAAGCAAGAACATGTCCAAATCACAGTTTTTTTTAGATCTGTAGCTGAGCGCATGGATATGATATCTACTGACCAGCAGATGTATGTAATGCATACGTGCCACGCTGCTCTAGTGCAGGCTATCTCCCATCTTCCATTCATCCACCCCAGTCGTTCCTCCACCCCCCTCCAGCCGCCATCCCTCCTCCCCCTCCTATTCAATATCAGCCACCTCCCCAGTACCAGCAACCTCCCCAGTACCAGCCACCTCCCCCAGTACCAGCCACCTCCCCAACTCGTCACCTCCCAACTACAGCCACCTCACCAACTCCAGTCACCTCACCAACTCCAGTCACCTCCCCAGTACCACAACCTCCCCATACCAGTCACCTACCCCGTACCACACTCCTACCTCTTACCAATCTCCTTCCCCCTTCCAATTCCCTACCATATCACCTGCTCCTCCAGTCCCTGCCCCACCCTCCACTCCACCACCCATCACCTGTTCTGGCTCCAACTTGTCCTCCCCTTCTCTAACTCTTTCCACCCCTTCACCTCTTACTGTTCCTTCCCCAACCCCATCCCAGTCCTCTCTACACACTCCCACGGTTGAAGTGTCCCGCAGCTCCTCCAGTAGTATGTCCACCCCACACTACACAACTTTGTAATAATATTTTACATAAAAAAAAACAATCAGTCATTTAATGAAAAATTAAAAATTTTATTAAAAAAAATTTTCAAGTCAAATTTAACAAAGTGGTTAAAAAAAAAATGGTCAATAAAAGTTGAATTGGTTGATTACAATTCTGTCTGTCGTTTAAATTTCTAAGGTACCATATGTAAGGGTTTCATCTGTAAAAATAAAGTTACATACAGTAAAAAGGTAAAACACAGTAACAACATTACATATATTTTGTGTATAAAAAACACATGCATAACATAGAAAAAAATGTTCATAATACATAACAAGGTAACTTATTTTTTTAAAGTAAACTGTAGGTAAAGGAAGTGCTGTACATGACTTTGGTTCCAGTAATCAGCAATTTCTCAAACTCGGTCATCCTGCCAGTCTACTAGTCCTTCTGGTGACATAAAATATTCAGCAAATCTGTCCCTCATCCTTGAAACAGCCAGTGAACTGCGATTGGTATTGTTCCGGTAATCATGTAAGGTGGTTTCTTGAGAGTGGTTTCCTCAATGGAAATCTGTAATTTGCATATAACAAAATTATGCAGGACCACGCAGGCTTTAATTACTTCGTCCACATGTCAGTCTTTAGATTTATCGCTGTCAATAGTACACGCCAATTTGCTGTCAGGATACCAAAAGTGCACTCCACCATTCTTCTTGCTCTTGTGAGCAGTAATTAAAAAATGCGTTTTGGTATGGGTCAGTCCTCTGCTGGCATAAGGGTTTAAGAGGTTTCGGAGAGCTGGAATGTCTCATCACCTACACACACGAAAGGCATAGGTGGCCCAGAGGTTTGAGGCAGCGCCTAGGGGTGGGAAATGGAAGGTGTTCCCAACAGTCGACGTCCCATCGCAGAGTTTGAAGACCTGTGAATCATTCGAACCGTCCATATGCCCCAATGTCCACAGCTATGAACTTGTATTCTGCGTCAGCAATGGCCATCAGGACAACCGAGAAATATTTTTGTAATTGAAATATTCTGATCCTGTTCCCGGCTGGGTTAAACAATCCGGATATGTTTTCCCATCAACAGCTCCAAGGCAATTGGAAACTGGCAGATCTGTAGAAACTTCTCCGCAATTTGCATCCACCTCTCTGTAGTCGGCTCAGGCAGGAATTCACTGACCAAACAGTCCCACAGTGCACACAGGTGTGCTTGATGATGCCCGATATGGTAGATATTCCAAGTCAAAACTGAAAATGTAGTGAGGAGAGCGATTCTCCACTTGAAGAATCTGTAAACAAAAAAGAAAAAAACATTTAGCTCACAATCACAGCATTACATCGCAGAACTCAGCTAGAACAAATTGGAGATACACAAAAAATGCATTGAATGAAAAACACAGTTTTTGACCCATTTTTTATTGCACTGGTATTCCTTCGATTCCCTTTTACCCTGTAATAAAAAATAATAACAACAATACAAGTGTGTTCAAGCAAGCAGATCCAATACATATAGCTTACCTTATAGTGACCATGAGACGCTCCGCCAGAGAAATCGAGAAGCGGCAGTAGGTGTCACATCTCCTGATCTGGTCATCAATCCGCTCCACCAAGATATCAAAAGTTCTTCTTTATCCGAAGATATGAAAAAAATTTTCTCGGATTTTCTCGCAGCTCCAAGTTGAGTGTAGAATACACACCATGGGTTAGTCTCTGGGCTGTGATGGGGTGATCCACATACGGCGCGTGTTGGCGCTGACTCATAATGCGCTGCTCGATCTTCTCTCCTCCATAGCGATAATCTTCAAGCGATTCGCCTCCGCAGTAAAAATCAACCAGATTCTTGAATATATTTCCAATAATCACATCCATCTTCACCAGACACTTGCTCTTCTCTTCCAACCTGCACTTTGCTCCTCTACAACCTGTCAAAGATGGGCTGTAGGAACACTGTAGTATATGGTGGCCCAGCTATGTAAGGCCACACATAAAATCCAGGAGAGTGCACAGGAAGTAATCGCAACGCTTTGATAGTATTCACTGCCACTCACTCTTTCAGACACACCCATCTGAGATATAAGAGGGAGTGACACGTAGCAATCAAGAGAGTTTCCTGTCTGAGAAGAGCTCAGTTCAGTCAAGCTCAGGGAGTGTTCCTTTGACTTCAGTCAGTTTAGCTTCTGTCTAAGGACAGAGCAGCCATTCAGTCTCAGTCCAGTCTGGACTTGGAGGATACTGAGAGCTGTGCAGCGAGCTCTGGGAGAAAGCTGACATTTCCATGAAAGGCTACAAGTGCTTATGTTAAGAGCGGGAAGCAGGGCGAAGGGCGCAGTGGAGAAGACAGGTAAGTGCCACAGGTATTGGATTACCTGCACTAAATTGCCGGACACCGGGGTCCGAAGCGTTGCTAGTGTTTCAAGCATAGTAACAAGAAAACCGAGGCATCTGGACTACAGTCGCAGAGTGCAGCCCAAAGTGTCAATACGTAACCGAGTCAGGAGAACGGGACTTTGAGTCAAGCGCAGACAAAAGTAAGGACTTAGTTCTCACCACTTAGAAGGCTCCACCACAATGTTGGCCGGTCATTACAGCTAATTGAAAAGCTGGAGAGTTCAGAGTTAACTTCGCTTCACGCAAGTTGGACTCACATGTAATGGAAGTAAAGGAGGCCTCTAACCTGCTCACGTATCCGAAGTGCACTCTCCACCCCGACCCAGCTCCCCGGGACCTGCTTGAACCATCTACCAGTAAAAGGTATGAAAAGAAGCTGCATTGTGTGTGATTGAATTCTAACTACACCCTGCATCATCACCATAGACTTCCAGGGACCAGTCTCACCTGTGGGAGACTTACCACCCAGCTGCCCATAACATCCCCTGTGAAGATCCTATAGCAGCGCTGGTACAATTGACCAGATACCACAGGTGCGTCACGAACTACCTATTCAAAAATCCCCTGTAAATATTCCCCATTGCATGACCGCCAGGCCACGGACCGAGTCCTGCTGCCATTGACATCTCCCCATATCCACAATTGTGGTGCGAGTCATATATAGGTTTCCAGTAGCCAATCATGTTTGAAAACAAAAGGGGCGTTTGAAAACCGGATCCCGTCGTAATCCGTCAAAAAACGGATAAAACTGATGAGACGGATCTGCTAGGCGGATCAGGCAGAAAACCGGATCCGACTCATCAGGTTTTTCATAAAATAACCGCATCCGGCGCTCCGGCGCGACGCTGGATCGCGCCTGACGTCAAAAAACTGATGTGTAGCCTTAGAAGACAGCTATTTCTGCCTTGTCGATGTAAAAAGGTTTCATAAAAAAAGCAAGCAATACTTCAATACCCAAGTACAGGGCCGGCGTCAGCACCCGGCACACTCGGGCAAGTGCTGGGGCCCTGGCGAGACAGGGGGCCCGCTCACGCTCACTCACGGCAGCAGACGCCTTCTATTGGAATTTGACCAGCCAATCAACTGAGTCCAGAACACTCCTGACGGTCGGATTGGGAGTCTAGTAGAGCTCCCCCCTGTCTCTTCTCACGTGGTGCCGCACCAGGAGGAAGTGCCGAGGAGACAGGAAAAGGCGAGCGGCAGAGCCTGAGGACAGAAGCAAGTTTGTGTGCAGCTGCAGGCAGCGTTTAGAAAGCAAAAATGGTCCCGACTCCCGGAACTGCAGTCGCACAGATTCCCGGTCGCCGCTGAGGTTCCTGACCTGAGTCCTGCGGCAGTGACGTGAGTGAGTACAGACGTGTCGTTCCTGAAGGACTTATTAATGCTTTGGTCCTGTGTTATTCCAGGGAAAGGTTACGTGCACTACTAGTTATGTAACCTTTCCCCTGGAATAACACAGGGGGAAAAGCAATTAAACAGCTCCTTCAGGAACGAAACACTACAGTATATTAGCTGCTGCGGCGGTCCCCAAGCATGGGTCTGGTCCTTGCAGATGAAATCTGAGAACTGCTGTAAAATCTACAAAACGCTGCTCCTCTAAGTGCTGACCACATATGATGAGTTTATGGCGTGGAATTAACAGTGGAAACCTATCCGCTTATAGGGTGCACAATTAGTAATGTAAATAATGTCATGCTTCATCACCGGGTCATCAGTTTACATGACAGATTATCTTCTTTATAGGGCGTCTCAGCCAAATTAATGTGACGCAGGTCCTCCAGCTTGTGCAGCTGCTCACTGATTAGCAGAAACCTTAACCAGTTGATAGCATGAAAGATCTGAGGAGCACTACAGCGCCTTCTGAAGACTCACAGTGCAGTGCTATGGCCAAGCAGGCTGTGCCGTAAGCCCACACTGCCATTGCCCCATTTGGCATCTCCACTTTGTGGTTATGGATCCCCTGCAGACATAGTATGTGTTTAAAGTGGGACGGGGGGCCCACTGAGACTCTTTCGCCCTTGTCCCTCAAAAACCTGGAGCCGGCCCTGCTGAGTACCCCTTTCAGCTATTCGACATTGCCCAAGTGAAGACATACCTGTTCCAAAATTTACGCGCTTCCAGAAAACGTTGACACAATCCTTTGATAGGAGTAATTTTTCATCAAAAATTGAAAATATCTCGAAATCCTGATGTGATAGCCAAAAACAGAGTTCCTATTCAAATCAGCAGCCAAAATTGACTTAAAATATGTTTTAAAACCTCTTCCCAGAAAATTTGCGTGACCTGTGTATTGATTGTGGGTGATCAGATTTTTATGCCACATAAAAATTCTTTTTCTCGGCAGCACATCACCTCGTGTAATCAAGGAGATTGCTGCCGATACAGGATACTGTATGCAACAGAGCAATCTTTAAAGGGTTTCTGGAGTAGCATTTCTGGTGCGGCAATTGAAGGTGCAAGCTAACTCACGAAGGTGCCAAATCCATTAAAGGGGATGTGCCTCTCATTTCGCGCCTCCTGTTCTCCATCTTTGTCCCAAATCTCCCATTTTTTTCTGTAGCAAGACTAAGGGTATGTGCCCATATCAGTAATCGCTGCATGTTGGACGCTGTGTACTTGTGCAGCATCCAATGTTACAGCATAGTGGATGGGATTTCAAGAAATCCCATGCCCACTATGCATCCATAGACGCCTGCGATCACCGACCCCGCGAATACAGACAGCAGCGTGTCCTCCAACCGCAAACATGTCTATTTCTCTCTGTTGAGACGCGAACCTCCGCAAGAATGAATTTTACCCATAGAATGTATTGGACGCGGTGATTCCGCACGTTCATGACACAGAGAGTCACCTCATTCAATAGACGGCAGCATTATGGACGCAGCGAACATGTGCGGCAACTGAAGCGCTGCCAACTACTGGCCGTCTGCACCTACCCTAGGGTCAATTCATCATACCCAATTTTTTAAGTCACTTTTTCTTTTCTAGTGGTATTCACTGACTTTTTGCATCAAAATGGCGCCATGTTCCTTTATGAATTTTGTCCCAAATCAAAACTCTCTTTGGGCCCGATTTATTATTGCTTTGCACCTTTTTTGTGTTTTGGTGTTTTTTGGTGTTCCGCTGCACCTAAAGAAGGCTGTTTGAAATATTGTAGTGCCTGTTGTTGTTTTTTTATGTTCACTGTTGTTGGCATGTTTAAGGGCGCTAAATTTTTTTGGCTGAGTCCCTTAAAGCAACTTTTTAAAAAAGTTGCAAAATTGGAGCAAATACACTCCTGCTCACGCTGAGTGTTTGTATTTTGGTGCTTAAGCCAAAAAGCGTTTTTTGATATTGCTCAAAATTCCTGAAACCAGGGCGCCATTTGAAGAATTCTGAAAAAAATGTTCAGCCACCCCTTGCGTCCTTGGCCAGCAGGATCCACACCGTCGCATGGAGTCGCCCGCCTGTCGGATATAAGCCCAAATACACAGTAATCTCCAGCGATCTCAGCAGGAAGGTAAAATAAAAATTATTCCTTTATTTTTTTTGTTAAAGAACATATTACAGGCAGTGGATACCCGGTGGATGAAAATATCCAACGCGTTTCAACTCAAAAGATTCTTAATCATGAATCATGGGTTGAAACGCGTCGGATATTTTACCATCCACCGGGTATCCACTGCCTGTAATAAAGTTCTTTTTAAAAAAAGAAATAAAGGAATAATTTTTTTTTTACCTTCCGCCTGAGATCGCTGGAGATTTTCGAGTAATTATTGAAGAATGGAGCAAAAAAATTGCCAAATGGCAAAACAGAAAAGTGACATAAAGGGGTTATACAAGAATCTAGTAATTTTTCCAACATCTGGAAGCTAAATACCTCTGTAACATAACCAACCAGCCGCCAATACTCCATACGTCCCAAGCTTTATCTCTGCTGAGTGTCAACGGGCGGTCAGTGTGACCATGTGCCCACTGTGCACTACATTTCCCACAAGCACCTGCTTCTTCTCCCGGGCCCTGCACTTTCCTGTACAGAACTGACATTACGGCCCTTGTAAACTGCTAATGGCCCCTGGGGCAGAGCTGACAGGAGGAAGCAAGGGAATGGCAATACTTATCATTTTAAATTAATGAAAGATATAAATAAAGTGATTCTTTTCTGTCCCCCACCCTGTGCACGTTCTTATAGCCCCTCCCATGAATAATTCTGTACGTGTTTTGGATATATTTTCCTATGTGTGCTCGCCTAGCGTTTTGTTGCCCATACAACCAATCACATGCAGCTTTCATTTCACCAAGAGCTATTTAAAAAATTAAAGCTGAATTCGGTTGGTTGATGTGCAACAAAGACAGTTTTCTCTTTCAGGCAGTACAGCAAGGCCTGGTTGTATTGATATTGTTTTTATGGGCAGGAGGCGGCCATTATGGGCAACATATTCATGCTTAATGGGAAAAAGCCATTCATTGGTTTAGTAGCTTATTTGTATCTGTCACATAGCTGAGCACGTAATCGGAGGGGAAAGGAAGCGGTTCCACCTATACCGCAGGGGTGTCCATCCTGTGCAATAAGGGCGGCACAACCAAGCCGCGCCCTCTCCTGCATAAAAGGCCTCATTCACACGTCAAAATTTGTGTGCCAAAACCAGGAGAGTCTCCAAAGCACAGAAGGGGTCAATCTTTCTATTATAGTCTTCTCTGCAAGATCCACCCAGGCTTTGGCAAACAATCACTGAATAAAAACACTGAGGGAAAAAAGGGGCCCCTAACTGCAAAGGATAGCCGATGCTACTGACATGTGCGACCTTCGTAAAAGAACTACAGGACTTCCATAGCAACCGGGTAGACAAAAGCCCCCGACCGCAGATTTTCAGGGGGCGAACCAAACACAGACACTTTTGTAAGGTTTGCATTAGACAAGTTTTTTAGATAGGATTGTTACCCCGACCTGACTGATGTGGGGGAAAACCCCCTTTAAAAAAAAAAGGCAACTGATGCATAGGGCCGTTATTTTAATTGCTTTGCATCACTTTACACAAAAGTTTGCAAAGGGTCAAAATTTGCATGAACGTGAAACCCCACTCTCAGGGGAAGGAACAATGGAGATCATTTGTACCAATTTGGTGACGTTTCAAAAAGCGCACTTGAATCCCCCAAATCCATCTGGAATCCTAACCTTCAATATAAACCGTTTGGGCACAACACTTGTAACACTGCTACAGGAAGGTCCCACATGGACTGAAACTCCCCAATAAAGGCCTTTAAACTTCACCATGCAAGTTGCTCGTACGGCGCAATTGGAAGCGGGTATGAAGGGGGGCTCACATGCGCCTGCCTCATACCGACAGGTGATGGTCGGGGTTTTCGAAGGAGGACTGTGGTTTCTCTATAACACATAGCACAAGTATTGGACGACCCACTCCAAGTTCCCTAAGGATTATTAAAACATGAAAAGCAAAAACAATTTTTCAAGATCCCCACTAAAAATAAAGGTATTTAAAAAAATACATGTGGTATTGCAGATTTGGTACGCTGAGTTCAACAAAGTCTATCTAACAAATATAGAAATAAATTAACCAAATCGGAAAGACCGAAAAAAAAAAAATAAAAGAACCCAAAATATGTTTTTTTTGTAGCTGCAATTCCACAAAAAATGCTGTAACAACGATCAAAATGTCACATCTATCCCAAAATAGAAGCAATAAAAACTTTGCCTCCCCGCAAAAAATAAGCCTAAAACAGCTGAAGGGGGTGTTGCAAGTCCTTTTTTTTTAAATTTTAATTCAATACAAAGCTTTAAAATTGAAGCTATAAACTTTTGCCCACCTACTTTTGAATAATAACAATAGAAATAGGATATTATAATAAATAAATGCCCTCTTTAATCCCCGGGGCCTTTTTAGCCCCTTCCCTTCATTTTGTTTTCCCCCCAAATTTTTTTTCAAAAATTTTGTTTTTTTAAAATGTTCAAATAAAATTGGGTTTGATTTTAAGGAAAACTCCTAATCCATTTTTCCTCGGGATTTAAGTGCCAGTAATCCAACAAACATATTGTGTGGATTTCAGGAAAACGACATCCAAGGTTTCAAGCGACCTCGCACAACATCCACCGCCGTCACCCCTTAAATAAACCTAGTAAAAACTCTAATTCCCAAAATTCTTTTTGCAATCATCAGGTCTGAGCATGCAGCAAAACACTGCGGTTTTTTTTATCCAAAAGTAACAGGTACATCAGAACTAACACATACAAATATAGTCCTTGCAAAAGCGGGGGTGGAACAATCTCAAAGAAGGACTGTCAAAAAAAAGTTTAAAAGAAAAAAAATGCAAAATAAGAATAAACAGAAATCTAAATCAAATCAATCACTGGCGAACAAACTTTTGGGCCTAAAAAATTTTAACCTTTTCGGATAAAATTTGGGCCTCTGTCCCGGTTTAAACCCCAACAGAGCGGACCAGAAACGCAGCCTCTGTTTTTTTCCCACCCTGAAATGTTTTAAGCACGCACCTTTAATTAAACGTGAAGATTTCTTTAACAATAATACAGAATAATAATAATAACCTTATTTATATAGAGCCAACATATTTCCCACGTTTAAAATTTTTTAAAATTTCATACACAACAGTCATAATAACAACTTTTAAAAATAAACAAAATTAAACAAAAAAAAGATGCCCCCTCTCGTGAAGCTTACAATCGCAAAAAGGGGGGAACAAACTACGGTACATTTTTTCAAAAGGTCCAGCCATTTTGAAGAGGGGGGATAGAAAAAAGCTCATAGTAGCCCAACCAAAATTTTTTGGGGGGGTTGGGTGGGATGGAGTTTTAGGGGAGGGTTTTTTTTAGATAGTTATGAAGGCCACCACAACACCACACCAAACACACACACACACACCCACAACACACACACACCACCCAACACACACAACACTTTGAATAGGGAAAAAGAAAGGTCGCTCTGAACAGATTTTTTGGGGGAGCGTCTAAAACGTCAAAATTTGTGTCACGCTGCTAATAATGTATAAAATGTCAAAACTTAAACAGGAACACCCCCTATACAACAAAATATACAACATCAGCTTAAAATAAAAAAATTTTTTCCTGACACGATACTGCTGAACCGGGGTTAAAAAAATTGGGGGTTGATGACTAAACAGGAAAAGGTGACCGGGACTAACCTACCCAAACTGGGGTCCTAACAATCCCTCCCCTTTTGGGGTACGAAAGGTTTTAAAGGCCAAGTCCCAACCTAACCCTGTCTCCTATCAGCCCCGAACCCTGTACAGTCCAAAAGGTCCAAACCACCAAAGGGGTTGGGGTGATCTTAGCTAAATACACAATTAACATAAAACAGACAGGAAAAACACTCGCTTCATACACACCAAACCCAAAGGAAAAAAATGGTCTGGGAAAAACCAACCAATTGAGTTTAAAAAAAATAGGAGCTCACAACTAAAGTCTATACCGGGTGGGGGAATTAATTTGCCGGGGCCGCATAGAAATTGGGATGGTTTTTTGAGGGCCGGACTAATAAAATTCTCCGTTCACCCAAAACGTATATAATATATAAATATAATATATAAATTACGTTAATACTACCTGCCCCCTTTCACATCTTCCCCCATCATCACAATGCCCCCCATTACACAATGCCTGCCCACATCATCTCCCCCATCAAAATGCCTGCCCATATCATCAATGCCTGCCCCTTAACATCTCTTCTCCCCCCATCATCAAACCCCCATTATCGCAATGCCCCCCCATCATATCTTCTCCCCATCATCAATGCCTCCCCTTCATCAAACCTCCCCCTTTTCATCATTTTCTCCCCCCCATCATCAAAACCTCCCATACAACATCCTTTTTTCCCCATCCAATGCCTGCCAATTACATCATACCTGCCCCTATCACATCTTTCCCCTCACAAAAATGCCTCCCATCATCACATCACTTCCCCCATCATCAAACCTGCCCATTATCACAATACCTGCCCATTATCACACTTCTCCCCACATCATCAAACCTCCCCATTATCACAATGCCGCCCATTATCATCATCTTCTCCCCCCATCAATGCCTGCCCATTTTTACAATGCCTCCCATTATCACATCTCTCCCCATCATCACAATGCCCCCCATTATCACAAACCTGCCCTCATCATCTTTTCCCCACATCAATGCCTGCCCATTATCATCAATACCTGCCCCCTTTTCACATCTCTCCCCATACACAATGCCTGCCCTCACATCATCAACTTTCCCCTCATCAATGCCCCCCCTTACATCAATACCTGCCCATTTTTTATCATCACTTCCCCCCCATCATCTGCCCCCCATCATCATCACATTTCCCCCACAAAATGCCTGCCCTTATTCAATACCTGCCCATTATCATCACTTTTCCCCCCCATCACAATTCCCCCCCTACAGCAAGCCTGCCCATTTCACTCTTCTCCCCCCCACCAAAACCCCCCCATTATCCAATCCTGCCCATTTTTTATCATCTTTTCCCCCTCATCACAATGCCCCCATTAACACAATGCCTGCCCATATCACACACAGACAGCACAAACACTCCTCACATACATACACACACACACACCCACAACACACAAACCCACACACACACACAAAACACACAAAGCACCGCACACATAACCAGACACACCAAACACGTCTTCCCCCCCGCGTCCCCGCCTCTGACACACCGGCTCTGAAGATAGCCCTTCAGGGCCGGCTTGAGAGGAACCCCGGGGGGACCCGAGCTAGAAAAGGGGGGGCAGGGGAGGTTAAGTATTGTGCCACTGATGCCGGGCCCTGAGACGCCGGGCCCCCTTCCCGGGGTGGCTATACGATTCATCCATCTGTGCGCATGAAGGTTTCACTGCAAAACCCCCCAACAGACAACCGAATTTTAAAAGGAACCATCAACAAAAAAACATTGCAGCCCCGGGGAAAAAAGCACCCAGTCCCAGCACCGAGCACAACAGAATTAACTCCCACTGCCCCAAAAAAAAAACACAGCTCACGTGAAAGCAAATGTGCAACCGCACGATCTTGGGCAAATCACACATGACAGTACCCCCCCCCACGAGGGGCCTTCCGGCCCTCGGCCGGCCTCCCGGGGGTTTTTTGGGGAAGGGCCCAACCAAACACTGCGTTAAAAACAGACGCAGGAACCCCCCTCCCCCCTCTGGGGCCCAAACCCCTTTTCCCAAGCACCAAGACGAAGGACCGCGATTTCAACGTGATCAATGATCTTTGATACTTGAAATTTTCCCTTTTCCCTTGCCAAAAAAGGAGGAGGAAAGGAATGACAAACTGGGGGCCCCATACCTTTTAAGAAAGACTTTGGAACACATTAGAATTTAAACGTAGGGGGAGGCCAACAAAACCAAGGATTAAAAATTTGGGGAATGATCCGTACGGCCCAAATCTGGGACCCATTTTCCGGAGGGCCTTTAGTTTTATATTCCTGGAGACAACCATACAATCGTTCACATTCAATCTGGCCCCAAAATCTCCCCATCACCATAAAATTTGTAAAGGGGGCCCCACGCACCAAATTCAATTCACCCTCCACACAGAGCAAGTGAACGAGAAACGCTCCTCCTCAGGAACCCCAAAGGGCCCCCCCCCATGAAAGACAAAACGGGGGATAAAACCCATATCCCCAAAAAAAAGCGGGACTTACCAAAAATTTCGCCCCCCTTTGTTAAGACGAACTCTGCCAAGGCAAGAAAGAAGACCACCTGGTTCCTGAACCAAACACCGAGATATGTCTCAAGCTCTGATTCAGACCTCGCGACCTTGTTTGGGAAAAAGCCGAGGAAAATAAATTGAACCCCCCCCCGACTAAACAAAATGCCCTCCAAAATTGGCCAAAACTGAACCCCCCTACTGACCCCACACAAAAGGGGAAACCCCCATGAAGTCTAACGATCTCCCCAATGAACACCTGCCCAAGTTTTAGCATTGGGGATGCGGAAGAGCAACGAAATGTCCATCTTACTGAACCTCCCCAACAACCCCCAGTATGAAATTTTCCCTGACACGAGGAAGCCGAAAGAAGCCATAGATAAATGACCAAAAGGACGCCCCGGGGAAGTTTCAAGGGGGAAAAAGGGCCCAAAAGGGGACGGTATGGGGTTTTTAGAGTGAGCCCCCCCCCACATACGCGAAAAAATTTTATAACATTTTTTTTAGAATACCCCAAAAAAACCGGCGAAAAGGAGATCTAAAGTACCTTTTCCCCGGGGGAGTCCTGCTAAGCAAAAAAATGATTTCCCCTAAAAAACCTTTTTTGTCTCAACGTTTGGGGGACAAACATCCCCGGGGAGTCCTCAGGGCCCCCCCCGACCCTAACACCCCTCCTCAACTCAGAAAAACAGCCACACTACCACCCCCTCCTGAAGGAGGGGACTCGGTCACCTTTTTCCCCCCGGCCCCCGGAAACTGCAAAGGGGCACAGCCTTTACTTTTTTAACCCCGGGGAAAATACGACAAAAAAAACCGGTAAAAAACAACGACCACGAGCTTGTCTGGGAAATTTAGAGGGTAGCGGATTCCAAATACAACGGTTTGTGACGAAAAAAAAGGAAACCGGTGGACTCCCCCCCCAAAAAATTGACGCCATTTTCAAAACAACTTAAGGCCAAAAGTTCCCTTTTGCCGAAAAACAAAATTCCTTTTCCCCGGGCGGAAAAAATTTTGGGGTGGGATGCCCTTTTTCCGGGGACGGACCCCCGGGGCAATATACACCCCCCCTACTCGACCATCCACCTCCACAATGAACCTGAGATGCTCTTTGGTGAGAAAAGGGGGGCCCAAGCAAACTTTTCTTCAAAAGGAAAAAAGGGTTGGCAAAATTTTTTTCCGACCCTTTTTTAAAAACCGTCCCCCCCTTGCAGCAGGAAGGTTTGACGCAGATAAAATTTCAAAAAATTTCCTATATTAGCAAACCCCAAAAAAAGTTGCCGAGCCTTAAACCCCTGCTATCCCATTCAACACTGCTCTCACCTTTTCAGGGCCCCAAAAGGGGAAAACCCGGGGCTGACACCAAAAACCCAAAAACTGAAGTTTCCCCTACGGCAAATACACACTTTTTCCCTTTTTGTAAATTTATTTTCTCGCAAGATCGCAACACCTTCTCACATGCTCCTAAGAAACAAATCTGGGGGGGGAAATTTAAAATGCGCCAAATAACAACCACAAACAGCCCCCCCAAGGGACAAAAATGTCATTAACAAAAGTTGAATACGCGGGCAATCAACCAAAAGGCTACTGGGGGCTCAAAGTCCCTCCGCGTTTAAACGCCTTTTTCCCCCATCCCCCTTTTTATCCAATCAGATTATAAAGCCCCCCGAATCCAATTTTAAAAACCTTTTTGGGGCCAAAAAATTGTTTTAAAGATCGGAATAAGAGGGAGGGGATAAAGATCTCGAACAGAATCCGTTTTAAATTCCGAAATCCAAGAAAGGCTGGGCCTCCATCTTTCTTCTTAAAAAGAAGAACCCCGGGGCTACGGGGGGAAATAAGGGGCAATATCCCTTTTGGGCCCAATTTCAAATAAATTTTTCAAGCCTGCCCCCCAGGACCAGAAAGATAACAACCTAGTTTGGGGAACTTAGCATCAAAGGGGGATTAATAGACAGTCATATCCGATGAGGGCAACTCCTGACACCCCTCCTCAAAAAACATCCCCCAAAACCCCAAAAAAGGGGGCAATGTACTAGGCACAACTGCCCTGAAGACTGGTTCATACGTTGCTTTTTTAAAACCCCCCATTGGCTTATTTCCTGGCGCCAATTAAAAAAAGGTTATGTTTAACCAACCAAGGAAGTCCCAACACAATGGGGTAGGTAGACTCCCAAAAAAAAAAGATAATTGTTCCCCCTGTATTGCCCCACCCAAGGGGAATGTTAAAAACCCCATGAACAAACTACCTTGGCCGAGAGCCTGGGTCAAAGAGAATAAGGGGTCGGTTTACCCAAAAAACCAGATGCTACCTTTTGCCCCAGCCCCAAATAGCGTCAACCAATTACCCCGAACCCCTATCAAAAAAAAGACAATCTCTCCACCCGTACCAACTACCCCCCCACTGGTACAAGGAACTGAAAGAACTGGGGATGAAATACTACTCCCAGGTTGTCGTCCCCACACAACTGGGGTTTTAAAATTTTTTCCCGCTTTTGGTCAACAAGCACGGGGGACCCCTCCAACAAAATTCCCTCTTCCCCAGAAAAAACACTTCTATCCTGCGGGGGACCGCCAATCCCCCCCACGAAATGAGTCCCCCCCAACCTAGCCCCCCCCAACAGACAAGGGGAACCTCAAAAAAGGGGGTTTTATGGTGGGGGAAAAACAGGGGGGGGGTTCCTCACCCCTCCCCGAACCGCTATCGTACGGAACAAAGGGCCCCTAGCGCCTCCAAGAAGGGGAACTCATCGACCCCAAAAGTCTTTTTTTACAGAAAGCCCATACAAAAGGGGTCCTAAGAGCTGGGCATTCCCCTGAGTACGTGGCCCATCTACAACCAGAAAAATTCCTCCCCGGGGAGATCCCCTGCTGTACAAAAGTAATTTTGCTCAGCAAGAAACCCAGGGGGGTCTCAACCCCAAACCGGGGCATAAAAAATTGATCCAGACAGTAACCGGGGACCCGGAGGAAGGGAAAATGCCCAAAATGAGGTCCCCTTGCAGAATGGATAAAAATTTCCCCACTCTCTGCCCTCACCCCGATATCGAGGCCGAAGCCAAAATTTAAAATTTTTACATGCCTCCCGGAAGGGAAAAATTTGTCTCGCCCACCATTGAACCTGTCCGGGAGAACCCTTTTGGGTTTCAACCGGTTTGCTCCAGGGGAACAAAACTTTGGACTTAATGTCCGTCACCCTGGAAATTCCTGAACGCAGACCACGGGGTACGGGGTCCATGGAATTGGGGGAAAAATTTTGGGCCATGAAAAGTCACCTGCAATGATATTAACAATTCATAAACATTTAAACAGGAACAAAACTCTATACAACAACAGTATACAACTCACAGTAAGTTTTAAAAAATTTTTCCTGACACGATATCTGTTTTAACCGGGTTAATCTAGGCTTGAGAGCGAAACAGGAAAAGGGGGACCGGGATCTAACCTACCCAAAAAGGGGCCTAATAATCCCTCACCTTGGAGGGACGAAATTTTTCAAGGCCAAGTCTCCAACCTAACCCTTTTCCCCATAACCCTAACCCTGAACATCCTAAAAGATCCGACTACCCCAAAGGGGGTAGGGCGATTTTAGCAAATACCCAGATTAACATAAAAAACAGAAGAAACCTCGCTTGCATACACACCAAACCCAAAAAGGGAAAATAAAGCTGGGAAATAACTCAAAAATTGACTTTAAAAAACAAGGGGGCCACAAAAAAACATCAGATTCATTCCTACTGTGGCTGCATAAGGTTTCACTGGAAAACCCCCCAACAAAACCCCCGGGAAATTTTTAAAGAAAAACCCAATCAACAAATAATCAATTGCGCCGGGGAAAAAAGCACCCAGTCTGTGGAAACTAAGAAAAACACGGGGGAAAGGAAGCTCAAACTCGGGGAAAGGGGGGGGGAGCCCCAAAAAACTAATAACACCTGCCTCCACACCATCCCTATATTGTTCCACCCCAAATTTTGCCAACGGGAAAACCTAAGCCCTGTTTTCGCTGAGCAGCCCAAAAGGGGGGGGGGGGGAGCACTGGTCACCCCCAAACTGAAAATTACAGTGCCTTGAAAAAATATTTTCCCAAAATTTTCTTCAAAAAAAAAAGAAACCAAATGAAAATTTTTTGGGAAGAACAACAATGGGCCCAAATTTTTGGAAGTTAAAACAAATTTATTTTTTTTTTAATTTTGGGGGAAAAACAAAAACAAAAGTGGGGGTGCAAATTTTTCACCCCCCTTTTTTTAATACAAAAAAAAAATTTGTCTTTATTCAAAATTTTTTCCCCTTTCAGAAAAATTTTGGGCAAAATAAACCCCCTTTTTTAAACCCCCCAAAAAGGTTTGGTTTTTCACTTAATAAACGGGGGCCCAATTTTACCAATTTTGACCACTGCCTTTGGGGTTTTATAACACGGAATGCTTCAACGATTTTTTGGCGATTCTGGGGGGTTTTCCAGACATATTTTCCAAAGTAGGGGAAAATTTTTTTGATAAAATTTTTGCGTTTTTTTTTAAAAAAAAGCAAATAGGAAAAAAATTTAAAAAATTTTAAAATTTTTCAAATTTTAAAATTTTTTAAAATTCCCTTAAACGAGAAATATTCACAAAATTTTTAAAATAAATAACTTTCCCCCCACTTTGTCTATTTAAATCCAAAATTTTTTGGAACCAAAATTTTTTTTAGGAAGTTAAAAAGGGTTTAAAAATTTTAAACCCCAGCGTTTCCATTTTCAACAAAATTTCAAAACCATTTTTTTTTTGGGATCAACCACATTTGAAGTCACTTTGAGGGGTCTATAGGCAGAAAATACCCAAAAGGAAAAACATTTTTAAAACTGAACCCCCCCAAGCAAACCCAAAACCACATTCAATAGTTTATTAACTCTTCAGGGCCCCCACGGACTTAAAAAACCCCTGGAAGGAAACCCAAAAAACATTTAATTTTTTTGTTTACAAAAATAATTTTTTACAAACTTTTTTTATTTTCACAAGGGAAAAGGAGAAAATGGACAAAAAAGTTTTTTCAATTTCTCCCTGGTATGCCAAACCCCAATGGGGGGAAAACCACTGTTTGGCCCCCGGGGGAAACGTAAGGAAGGGGAGCCATTTGACTTTTTCAAACCAAAAAACTTGGGGTTAATTAAAACCTTTTGCGTTTGGGGGAAACCCCTGAGCGCCTAAACAAAATGGAAACCCCCCACAAATGATACCATTTTTGGAAAAAAAAACCCCCTATTGGGAACTTTTCTAGATCTGTTTTTTGGGGGACTTTTTTTCCCCAAATTTTTCACTAAAGTTTCATGCCTTTTAAAAAAAAAAAAAAAACAATTTTTTCCCAAAAAAAAAAATTTTTTTTGTCCCCCCAAATTTTTATTGTTTCCCCAAAAAAAATTTGGGCCCCAAAAGTTGTTGACCAAAATTTTCCTGAAATAAAAATGATACCCCCTTTGGGGGGGGAAGCTGTTTGAAAGGGACGGGAGGGCTTGGAAAGGGGAAAAAAATAAAAGTTTTTAAAAACAACTTTTATGGGTGCCCGTTTTCCCCCTTTCAGGGGGCCCGTTGTGCCCAAACATGAAAAACCCCCCCCCAAAGTGTCCCCATTTTTTGGAAAAAAGAACCCCCCCAAAAACTTATCTAGAAACTGGGTGGCCCCCCCCCGCGCGAAAGCTTTTCCCGGGGCCCCCGGGATACGCATAAAATTTGGCGCGGGGTGCCAGGGGGTGTCCGGAGCGGGCCCCGGGCCCCCCCCGGCACATATGCCGGGGTTTTTAGCGTAAAAACACTGACACCTGGCCGCGATCGGCTGCGCCCCCCCTGGAGCGCGTCACATACTACCCTCCGGGGGAAAAGGGCCCCCCCAAACCCTGGGGGGGTAGACATCGGGTGGCAAAAGGGGGGAAAAGAAACGTTTTTAAAACACAAAAGGGAATAAAAATTGTAAAACAAAACATTTTTAAATTTCAAAAAAATTTTTAAAAAAATACTT